>CM060631.1:35413167-35415667 GCA_030578275.1 Meda fulgida | reverse complement strand
GCAGGTGGATCTTGGGAGGGAGGAGGATAATCCTGACTGGAGACAGGTCGAGCTGGGGAGGGAGGAGGGTAATCCTGACTGAGACAGTAGGAGCTGGGGAGGGAGGAGGGTAATCCTGACTGAGACAGGAGGAGCTGGGGAGGGAGGATCCTGACTGAGACAGGAGGAGCTGGGGAGGGAGGAGGGTAATCCTGACTGAGACAGGAGGAGCAGGGGAGGGAGGAGGGTAATCCTGACTGAGATAGGAGGAGCTGGGGAGGGAGGAGGGTAATGCTGACTGAGACAGGTGGAGCTGGGGAGGGAGGAGGGTAATCCTGACTGAGACCAGAGGAGCTGGGGAGGGAGGATCCTGACTGAGACAGGTGGAGCAGGGGAGGGAGGAGGGTAATCCTGACTGAGACAGGAGGAGCTGGGGAGGGAGGAGGGTAATCCTGACTGAGACAGGAGGAGCTGGGGAGGGAGGAGGGTGATTATCTCCTGAGAAACGTGATAGCTGCTGATAATACTGACGGTGTTTCCATTTACCGATGTTATGCGACTAAAAGTTTTTTCCTAAAAAAAAAAAAAACACTTTCTCCTCTTGCGATAAATCATTCCAGAAATTCAATTCAATTCAAATTTATTTGTATAGCGCTTTTCACAATACATATTGTTTCAAAACAGCTTTACAGAAAGTGCATATCAGAAATGTACATAGAAAAAATACAGTTAGTTAATCATGTATTAATTTAGGGCATACCATATCATGTCGACAGATGTTGGTAGGTTTACCTATATCCCAGCCACTGTACTAGCCCTTATTATTAATGGAAGGAGACGTGTATGTGTGTTATTCAATCATTAATAGCAAGAGAAGTCCCTTATTCTTGTGAGCGGCTCACATGAGGTGTTTCTGGGTGTTTCTCCCTCATATCTGCTTCGAGATCTTGATTGTGGCATTTCTTTGAGGTTTAGAATACAGTATTCCTGTAATTCTTTTACGTTTTATGAATTTAATAAAGAACTCTGTCTCGTATTCTGTCCAAACACACCATGTCGTCAGGTGACTGTAAATGCGCAAAAACTGTTTCCATGGCAGTTTTGCTAAATATTTCTTTTTTGAATTGTCTGAAAAAACTCCTCATGCAAGCGTAAAAACTTTTTTGCGAAAAATGGAAGTTTGTGCAAAATTGACGTTTTTCCATTGGGCATATTTTCAATTCGCACAATTTGAAGGGTAATGGAAACGAGGCGACTGCTTGACTAACAAGACCTGCCAGAACTGTCGCTACGCTTGATTTTTTGTTCAAACCAATTATATATATAATCATTTATTAAGCTGAAATGTGAGGTTTATCATTTATAAAACGTTTTATTTTTGTCAAAATGTGTGTTTATATCATAGTCTTTAGTTGTTTTATAGTTTAGGATGAAAACAACATGTAGTTCTTTTCTAATATCAGAATAACGATTTCAACGGCTGATTCCAAGAAATCTTAGAAGAGGAATTGAGTGCAACTCGACTCTCTGGTCAGGAGACGAACTGCCTGACAGCTTTTACTTTATGTGCATCTTTTCCAGCTTCTCTAAACAATGCTTTCTCCTTAACAACAGCCGTGTGTGTGTCTGTGTTTCTGAATGTAAACCGGCCCTTTCAGGCTTCTCATATCCCTAACATAACACAAGACCGGTGTTAGGTTTCTGAAGCTCAGCCAGAGCCGCTGCGTATGATTGCAGAAACCAGATCCAGAACTCATATCCAGTCATGTTTATCCCGTTTCCCTGCGATCTCTGCAGTTACTGTGTTCATTCATCTTCGTCTTGGCAGTGGAAATGTGTTTTCCACTGTACTTGGCTCGACTGAAGCGAGTTTGTATATGTACATGTGTTTTTTGTGTTGTGGAGATAATGCTCTATGAATACAAGCATTGTTCTGGATCAGTCATAGTTACTCAAACACTCCAGCCTTTCTACAGGAGCCAAAGCATTAACCCGCTCTAAATCCACATGTTTTCATTCCTTCATCCTCTCATTTATACTGTAATTAGTGCTTGTCTCCTGGACAATGCTCTCTTCTCTCTGAAATATGTCTGTCATCATCCTGTCTTCATTCTCTCCGGTCTGTGCTCTCGTTTCATCTTTGCCTTACGACCAACACTAAACAGGAATATTTCTCTCTGATAAATGACCATGTCTTTAAATCCTCAAGAATTTCACCCAAGCAAGTCTAGAATATCTGGAAAGAGTTATTTATTAGCATTCCTCTTCATCTCAATGGTAGTTTCTCAGTTGGCACAGGAATAAAGCCAAATCCATTCATCCCAATCAATAGCCATGCGACCAGTTGTTTTGCGTGAGGGTAAAAAAGTTCCCCAGGCAGATTTACTCATTGTCAAGTTGTTCTTGCCGAACTGACCAACAAAAAGCTGCTTGGTTTGAAAGTGACTTCTGTGTGAGCTTTGCTTTATGCGTCGCTATCCTGTTAAAATAGATAATGGACTGTTTTTTTCAGCAAAATTGT
>CM060631.1:35313167-35405667 GCA_030578275.1 Meda fulgida | reverse complement strand
GTAATAAAGTCGATGTATGCAGAGGACAGACAGGCATATATGAGACGCACTGAGGCCGAAATTATCGTATGTGTTTTTCGTATTCGTCATTCGGTGGCTCTGAATTGTCAAAACACCTCTCAAAATGTTTGCTACGGAAGCGAAAAATGCAGAAATTCGATCTGAATTTTTTCATGACGGACGAAAGTTTCGGAGGCAGTGTGTAAACGTGAACTGTTCCATAAATGTTGTTTCTTATATTCAAAATAACATTAAAAAAAGCGTATTTCCAGGCTGGACCAGCCAATGTGCATGTGCAGTTATTAGTGCTGTCTCAGAATACTGACTGTCTCTGTATGAAAGGCTTACAGTAGTTATGGCTCAGTGTGCGCTGTGTGTTCTCCACGCCTGCAGCTCATGATGTTTTCAGCATCTTGCAGTGAGTCGGCTCTCATTTTTCTGCCAATTCAGTAATTCAGACATAAGAATTGTAATTTTACTTCTCTACTGTAAAGTTAAACAATTAATATACTTCCAGTTCCAAAGCAGCTACACAAACCATAATACCTTACGGCCCCCAATGAGCAATCCAATGGGAAGTGAAAAATAGACAGATGTTTAAAGGAATATTTCGGGTTGAATACTTCAGCTGTGTGGCCAGCATCTGTGGTCTGCTGTTTACAGATGGATGGCAGGACTTTCCTCTCCATTTTCTCTCTCTCCGTTTTTTGAACTTTATGTTTTGAGAATATGTGCATTATTTATGAGTTTGTCTTCCATAAACTTCCAAAACAACCTACCAACCCCTGGCTCATGTCCTCGTGTAACTTGCACACAAACTCACACATGCATTATCCACTCAGAGCCTGTGGAGAAGAGAGGAAGGATAAGTCGCCTCCAAATATATGCTTTGCATATCTCCCATGACCGGTGTTTGTGTGTATATTTGAGGAAGTATGAGCTCGAGGGATCCATCAATACATCTCAACTGTAGTGTCTCGGAGTGTGAGTGTAGAAACACTTCCAGATGTGATCCAGATAAGCACAGGCTTTGTTTTTCATGGCCAGAGGAGAGTTATCGAAGTGATTTAAAATCAAGGAATCTGTTAAATACAGATCTCGTGCTCTATTGTCTGCTCAGTCAGACACACACACATAACAGATGTTTACATATAGTCCACAAGACAAAATAATATAAAAATCACCCTGTTCAAAAGTTTGCATGACTATGGTAATCTCGGAATAGGGATGAGACAGACTAAAATTAGCATAGATGCCATTCTTCATACGATGTAATAATGTATATTGAATGTTTTTTTTCAGAATTTAGTAGTAGGAAATTACTAATCATTCAATCTTTTTATATCAGCTATGCATTCCGTTAGGTTTGTGAATTGGTATATTTCATCAGCGTAACAGTAAAACTAATGCCATGCTTCCTAATGATATCTCCCAAGGGTAGTGTGTGTGTGTGTGTGTGTGTGTGTGTGTGTGTGTGTAGCATGTAGAGGGTGAACAACAGCGGTCCTAGTACTGAGCCTTGTGGTACGCCATACTGACCTTGTGATCGATAAGACATCTCTTTATTTACTGCTACAAACTGATAACGGTCAGATAAGTATGATTTGAACAATGACAATGCATTTCCACTAATGCCAACATCACGTTGTGGTCGATGGTGTCAAATGCAGCACTATGATCCAGTAAGCAGAACTAGCGGTTCTTAAGGCCTTTCTGTATGCAGTAACACTGTCTCTCCATGAAATGTGAAATACCTCTAGTTTACTTTTCTTCCATTGCGCTCCATTTTTCTGGCTGCTCTCTTAAGGGCCTGAGTGTGTGTGTGTGTGTGTGTGTGTGTGTGTGTGTGTGTGTGTGTGTGTGTGTGTGTGTGTGTGTGTGTGTGTGTGTGTGTGTGTGTGTGTGTTTGTGTGTGTGTGTGTGTGTGTGTGAGTGAGTGTGTGTGTGCTCGTTGTACCACGGCGTTGGACTATTTACTTTCATCTTCTTTAAGTTCTACAGAGCAACTGTGTCTAAAGTGATGGAAAAGAGAGAGTTAAAAGTTTCTGTTGCAATATCGAGTTCTTCTAAGCTATCCGGGATGCTGAGATGATGAAACTGATTAGATTATTGATAAAGCAATCTTTAGTGGCAGAAGTTATAGGTCTAACATATTTATAACACGGAGTCGGCTTTACAGCCTTGGCTAAATGTAATTTACATGAGACTAGATAATGGTCTGAGATGTCATCGCTCTGCTGCAGAATTTCAACGGCATCAACATCTATTCCATGTGATAATTTTAGATCTAGAGTATGATCTCGACAATGAGTCGGTCCTGATACGTGTTGTCTAACTCCAATTGAGTTTTTTCATTATCTATGTGTATATTAAAATCACCAACAATTAGGGCTTTATCTGCAGCCAGTACTAATCCTGATAGAAAGTTCGCAAATTCTTTGATAAAGTCTGTATGGTGCCCTGGTGGCCTGTATACAGTAGTCAGCAGAATTCTCAAATGTTATTTATCATTTACACTAGATAGTGTTACATTAAGCACCAACACTTCAAAAGAAGTATATTTGAAACTAGACTTCTCAGTTATTCTGAAGATATTACTATAAATTACAGCAACTCCTCCCCCTTTGCGTTTCAGACGAGGTTCATGTTTATAACAGTAATCTTGTGGGGTGGACTCATTTAAAGTAATGTAATCGTTTGGTTTTAGCCAGGTTTCTGTCAAACACAGCACATCTAGGTTATAATCTGAGATCATATCATTAACTATGAGCGCTTCTGAAGAAAAGGATTGAATATCCAGTAACCCAAGCTTTATCATTTGCTCATCTGTATTATATATTTTTTTAATTGTTGCACATCAAGTCAATTATTACCCTTAAATGGGTATACTTTTGATCAATTTAATCTATTCTTTCTACATAAAAATATTAATTTCTTTCAAATAAAATAAAAATCTTAGTAAGCCCAACGGTTTGAACTCGGGTGTGAGTGTTTAAGATGTAATGTAATAGAACAGCATGCTGCAGGCTTTAGAACTCAGAACAGTATTCATTGAAACCAAGCTTCAGAAACGACTCTGCTTCTGTGTGATTGTGGCTGAACACATCAGCTCTGTTCCACCATTACAGCAACACTTCATCTGCTTCTTTTACACTATTTTTGATTGTTTAGTTTTCATTGTTTCTCCATTCTTAATCATTTCAGTGCGCAGTTCCACAAGCCCTGTGCTTCTAAGCCGCCGTGTCAAGTTTAAATAGTTTGGTTCACGAAGAACGTGCAAGAACGCGTCCAGAGTCGGTGATGTGGTTTTTCATGCATCTTTGGTATCTCTGAAAAGAGAAGACACATGTAGTTTTCGACAGCATGCTGGAGAGAGGTGGAAAACCAGCGAGGATCAGACAGCGAGAGCACAGACCAGCGCAGTGCTAAAATAGCGCCCAGACTTCAGGCTCAGCACAAAACACATGTTTTTCTTTGTATTGGTGGTTTGAGTTCTGCTTGCAGCATTCTCACTCTCTCTCCACCAGAAACCACTTAAACAGACACATTTTGGAAATTCCTAATTCTCCAGTTGTGAGCCACTTATATTAATATAAAGCTCCTCTCACAGCTGCTCCTAACATACTGTATACGACCCTCATCACACCCAAGCCCTGCATCTCAACAATACTGACAAGATCAGTCCAATATTGGGTTAACGAGTTTGTTTACCCATAAAATCTTTAGGATATTAGGTTAAACTTATTTGGCTTGCTGTCCACTGGAGAGGGGCTCGATGAAGCAGCTTCAACTCGAGCTCTGATATACCCCCCAGTCACTAAATGTAGGACCTGTTAATTAAAGGGCAAGGTACCTAAGATGAAGGTGGAGTTTGGGGAGGTGGAGGGATACTTGAACAGCTGATACTAGGGAGAAGTAAGCGGCTGCTTATATACTCTGGTTGTTGATTGAAAGATTAGATGTGCTCGCTCCTCCCTAACTTACGTTTAGGAACTTCATTTAACGAGTTCGTTTGCCCATAAAATCTTTAGGATATTAGGTTAAACTTATTTGGCTTGCTGTCCACCGGAGAGGGGCTCGATGAAGCAGCTTCAACTCGAGCTCTGATATACCCCCCAAAAAGTGTTGATTAAATATATGGGACAGCAAGTTAGAATAACGTGATTAAGAACTTTAGGAAATACGGGAAGATTAAGAGCTTTAAAGCACGTTATCCCCCAAAGATGGAAATTTAAAACTGTATGGATCATGAATGGAGGCTGCTGCGGCAGTGATGTTAAATGGGGCTCCTAGCTGGAATGCGTCTCCCTACTATGCCCACCATGTAAGGCTATGAGTGGAGCTCCGGCGGGAGCTGTGATTAAAAAAAGAGTGCCTGCGTTCATTGTGGAGTGAAACGCAAGGGTTTGAGGAAAATTTTGAAAGGGGTACTTCTCACCGCTGCACTGCTGCAGCAGTGACTTTTCAGAAATTACTCCTGCAGGAGTATCTTGGGACTGGAGGTTTGAGTAAGAGGTTGGAGAACGCCCTGCCACATCCATGACATGGAGCCCCATGGATTTAGAGAACATGGGGTCTCCGGATGTCACAAACGAGGAAGGAGGTCCTCGTCCCTAAAGACAAATGGGCCACCAATATCTGAAGCGAAACTCCCTACGCAGCAAGATGGAGCATACGGTATACATAGGAAAAGCAGAACTACCATCCTTCTGACGCAGGGGGCCTAATCACATAAAGACATAATGGCCCGTCGAGTTCAAGTCAAGTCAAGTCAAGTCAAGTGTATTTATATAGCGCTTTTCACAATATAAATTGCATCAAAGCAGCTTCACAATATCAATCAAATAACATAATGTTTGTTTCTTAGTGAAAAAACATCCACGTTTGGTAGGGCTGATCAATGGTATTAATGCTTGGTTAATTATTTTGAATATCCCCAACTGAGCAAGCCAAAGGCAACAGTGGCAAGGAACCGAAAAACTCCATCAAGTGACCCACTGGAGTCCTAAAACTCCATCAGGTGACCTACTGGAGAAAAAAAAATCTTGGGAGAACCCAGGCTCAGTCGGGGGCCAGTTCTCCTCTGGCGTTTATGAACTAGAGGCCGGATTTATAGTAACTGTAATTTGATACAGAATTTTGTTTTATTTTATCACTTCGGGGTGGGTACGCGAACCGTAATCACAACGTTTTATCTGTAGAGTGGGAAAGGGATCCTCCATAGGGAGAGGTTAGTTGGCACTACAGCACTGCGTTGTCATCAGGTCCAGGCAAAGCTCCTAGTCAGATCTGGATACGGCCTGGATCCGGTAGGCTGCGGGAAAACCTCGGGATAAACAAAGACACTAAAATTAGCGTAGATGCCATTCTTCTTATGATGATGTAACGAGTACATCAGGATTTAAGGGAAGTGTTCCCAGTTCCGGCTGACCTAATCTATGCAGCCTAACATTGAATTATAGAAGTCTATAATATATTATGTGTATGCTAGGTCAAAGAGATGTGTTTTTAGTCTAGCTTTGAACTGACAGAGTGTGTCTGCTTCCCGGACAGTGGTAGGAAGACTGTTCCAAAGTTTTGGTGCTAAATAGGAAAAGGATCTACCGCCCGCAGTCGATTTTGATATTCTAGGTATTATCAACTGGCCCGAATTTTGAGATCGCAATAGACGTGAAGGACTATAATGCGTTAAGAGCTCGCTCAAGTACTGCGGAGCTAAACCATTTAGTGCTTTGTAAGTAATCAACAATATTTTAAAATTTATACGATGTTTAATAGGCAGCCAATGCAGTGTTGACAGAACCGGGCTAATATGGTCATATTTCCTGGTTCTAGTAAGAACTCGAGCTGCAGCGTTTTGGACCAACTGTAGTTTATTTATTAAGCGTGCAGGGCAACCACCCAGTAGAGCATTACAATAATCTAGTCTTAATGTCATGAAAGCATGAACTAATTGTTCCGCATTTGTTAATGAGAGCATATGTCGTAATTTAGATATATTTTTAAGATGGAAAAATGCGGTTTTACAGATACTAGACACGTGACTTTCAAATGAAAGATTGCTATCAAAAAGCACACCCAGGTTCCTAACCGACGACGAAGACTTAACAGAGCAGCCATCAAGTGTTAGACAGTATTCTAGGTTATTACGTGTGGAAGTTTGTCCAATAATTAGAATCTCTGTTTTTTCAGAGTTTAGTAGTAGGAAATTACTAGTCATCCAATTTTTTAAATCAGCTATGCATTCCGTTAATTTTGTGAATTGGTAAGTTTCGTTAGGTTTTGAAGAAATATACAGCTGAGTATCATCGGCATAACAATGAAAGCTAATTCCATGTTTCCTAATGATATGTCCTAATGGTAGCATGTACAGAGTGAACAGCAGCGGTCCTAGTACTGAGCCTTGTAGTACGCCATACTGAACTTGTGATCGATAAGACATCTCTTCATTTACTGCTACAAACTGATAACGGTCAGATAAGTATGATTTAAACCATGCTAGTGCAATTCCACTAATGCCAACATAGTTTTCTAGTCTATTTAAAAGAATGTTGTGGTCAATTGTGTCAAATGCAGCACTAAGATCAAGTAACACTAATAGAGAGATACAACCACGATCGGATGATAAAAGTAAATCATTTGTAACTCTAATGAGAGCTGTCTCAGTACTATGGTGCGGTCTAAATCCTGACTGAAAATCCTCGCAGATATCATTTCTTTCAAGAAAGGAACACAGTTGTGAGGACACTGCTTTTTCTAATATCTTTGACAGAAAAGGCAGATTTGAGATCGGCCTGTAATTGACTAATTCTGAAGGATCAAGTTGCGTTTTTTTAATAAGCGGTTTTATCATAGCCAGCTTAAAAGTTTTTGGTACGTATCCTAGAGACAAAGACGAATTAATGATATTAAGAAGAGGATCTATGATCTCTGGAAGCATCTCTTTCAATAGCTTAGTCGGTATAGGGTCTAACATACAAGTTGTCGATTTAGATGAATTAACGAGTTTGCAGAATTCTTCCTCTCCTATAGCAACAAATGAATAGAATTTTTCCTCAGGGAGACTACAATGCACTCCCTGATGCGATACTGTAGTAGACGGTTGCATAGTTATAATTTTGTCCCTGATATTATCAATCTTATAAGTGAACGTACGGTTCCTTGGTACCTCCAGTCCTCTTTTCGGATAGGAGGGCCCACACTGCAATCCGAACAGGAAAGCCTCCATGGTTAAAAAACATGAAGGATCACACAGCGATTCGGAAAGGGAGAGCCCCCACGGCGCCCGAACGGAAAGCTCATACTGCGATTCGACCGGGAGAGCTCCCGCTGAGTTTCGAAGGAGAGAGCCCCCCCCCCCCCATATGTATAAATAGGCAGTTCACTCTGCGATCAAAACGGGAGAGCCCACACAGCAAGTCGAACGGGAGAGATTATGATGCATCTGAACGGAAGAGCCCACACGGCGATTCAGATGGGAGACCCCACTCCAGGAGTGGTATGTCACGCACATCTGAAAAGGGAGAGCTCTCACTGCATCCAGATGAATACACGCCCTCCGGGGCTAGGTAAGCGGGGAGATGCAAATACTAGGAAGAAGCGGTCCAGACTCGGAGGGATGCTAGTGTTTGTTGTGCTTGTCTGGTGTTATGCAGATCTGAACGAACGTATGTTTCGAAAGCGTGGGACGACCATCGACCTCGCATTTTCATTGGTGATCGTAAGAAAGCCAAATTGAACATGGTGTTTAGGGTTCTTGTTTTGTTAGGAGAAAAAGACCTGAGCGGAGACTGGTTAGGCAGACGCTAAGAATGCCGATGGTTAAAGTTAGCTGAGAAGCGGCGCACAGGGCAAATAGAACTGGCGTGAGCTCCTCCACAGAAATTACAGATATGGCGGAAGTGGCATCGTTGTCTGTTGCAACCTGATGAATTAAAGCTGTTGCACACCTGTCTGCCTGAAACTGAGGTAAAAATCTGGTTACGGTCATTCCTTGATTGAGGGCCATGTGAAGTGGATTTTTATTGGAAAGGATCTGGATGGGTTGGAAGATCTGGGTTGGTTTTGGGACATTCTGAAATAGAATGAATGATAGACCTGCAGATGGCGCAAGAAAGGCTTCGAATGCCTAAGATGACTCTGTTATATAGTTATATAGTCCAAGGCTCCCCAGTAAGGACCCAGGTTCCAGTGTGTGACGCGGCCGGCGCATTTAGCTGAAAAAGCTTATGGTATGTATACAAATGACTACCTCCAAAAGAGAGACTGAGCTCTGCTATGGTAGAGAGGTAGTCATTTAATTCCTTGCATCTGGCTGGAAATGAAGTGCAAATTACTTCTGTGTATCTGGCAAAAGCAAAGCAGAACTCTGCAAGTGTGAGAACTCGTTTTGAAGGTTGTATGAAATTAAGATTGATGGTTAATGGGCCGTAGTCAAACGAGCGGTGGGATTCATTGAGAGAGACGGAAGTCAGTAGAGAAGGAAGATCAATAGCTGCATCTGACAGAATTAGGGAACAGAGATGGGCAGAGACTGGAGGTGGTTTCATGGCGACTGCATTGTTAGGAGCTGGAAGATGGACTGCTGTTGAGAGTGAATGGGCTGGCAAGTGGATTGTACCTGAGGAGCAAGTGTTAGTGTTAAGAAAAGTAAATGAATGTAGATCGGAGGGTCCCATTATTGACTGGTGTCCAAGATGACTGGCATGGCCTGAAGTGAGAGGAAGGGGAGGGTTTGTGGGGAGAAAAGGTGTAGAAATCCTTTGCTGAGGCAACCTCACGCTCTAATGTGAACTGGGAAGAATAGTAGGAGACAGTTGGAAGATAGAAGGGGGAAAAAGGAATGAGGTGAATTGGAATGGAAGGAAAGAGGAGGGAAGATGGCTAGCGAAGGCAACCTCGCGCTAGGATCCGCTCTTTGAGTAGGTTGTTTTGAGGGTGAGAGAAATGTAACTGTGCGCGAGGGTGACCTGGCACAAGGGTTATTATAAAGAAGATCAGAGAGAACTGGAGAAGCAGAGGGAAGTGTGGAGGAATGTGTTTGTGAGTATGGTTCTTGCCTGGGGAGTGGAGCTGACTGCATGAAGTTTGTGAGAGCTGGAGAAGAAGCGGAACTGTTTTTGCGGCAGCTGTTGATGGCCGGGTGGAAATACCGGCGGACAAGGAAGTAAGAGCCGCGGCGGCGCCGGCGGCCTTTGGATCGGCGTGTTGGGATTGTGTGGGTTCAGAATGCCGAACCGGGAGAGAAACGGAGGTAGAAGAGGTGCGAGTCTTGCTTTTATAAGATGTTGAAGTGTTTGATGGAATGCTGGAACTGTAAGAACTGATGAAAAGATCGTAGAGTTGAGCTTTTGCCTTTTGAAACGTGGTTTAACGTTATATGAGCGCTGGATTTCTCGGCCAGAACGCTCATGAAGATGATCCGTAAGATCTAAACTCACGCGGGGTGTGACTGTGAAGGCTTGTCAGTTCGTCGTCTGAAGGAAAGAGCTGGATTTCCGGATGTCGGACATTATTCCGTGCGGCAATACTGGAACAGCTGATACTAGGGAGAGGTAATCGGCTGCTTATATACTTTGTTTGTTGTTTGAAAGATTAGATGTGCTCGCTCCTCCCTAACTTACGTTTAGGAACTTAATTTAGTTCACCCAAACATTTACTCTCCCTCATGTCATTCCAGACAAGGCTTTTCATCCTCTAATGTATTTGCAATGAAATCTGAGAGATATCTGTACCTCCATTGAAGGTCTATTCACCCAAAACTTTCATAAAGAGATAGTAAAATAAACCTATATGAATCAAGCAGTTTTATCCAAGTCTTCTGAGAGACATGATTGCTTTATATGAAGAACAGATTTAATTTAGACTTTTTCCCCATATAAACATTGATCAACACTCAAACAGACGTATGAATGAGCTTGCGTGAGAACAACTCATGAGAACAAACCTCAACTGGTTTGAGCTTTTGTCTATCATATTTGATGTGTGTGTGTTGATCAATGTTTATATGTGAATAAAGGCCTAAAAAGACAGAAATCTCTCAGGTTTCATATAAATATCTTAATTTGTGTTTTTAAAAAAAGTAATGGGTTTGGAACAACATGAGGGAGAGTAAATCTTGATAGAATTTACATTTTTGTGCAAACTATCCCTTTAAAACAAAGAACAACAACTTTTTCTTCTTTTGATATTTCCCTTAAGCAATGTACATTGTTTTACCAACTTTAGTTTTTGCATAATTTTCTTTATGTGCAGATCAGCGGCAAATTATTTATTACACCAGTAAAGCTTGTTGAAACTGACAGACTGACCCAACCTACAGAAATACATCTACAGTGTGTGTTTTTGTAAGTGTGTGTGCACGCATGTGCATGTGTGTGATTAATAAAACTCCTTTACAGCGCTCAGATTCTTTGGATCTTATTTATCTGTGCTCTCGCTCAGCTGACTGTGTGTGTGTGTCTTACGGAGAGACAGAGGCCGACCGCTGTAATTGCGTGTCTCAGATGTGGCTCAGCTGTACGTGGGCCGAGTGCAGACTGTGTGAGCAGTTCCAGACAGCAGACATACCAGTGTGTGTGTGTATGTGTGTGTTAGGAGGATGTTTTGTGTAGGGCGTGGACAAGTGGAGAGAAAATATCCCTAAATTTGGCCACGAGAATCCCACCCATATGATCCTGTCCACCACCACACCCTGCGAGACTGCTCTGTTAAGCTGCTGATATCCACTGTACAACACCGTTACATCACTGAACAACACTGTTCAACACTGTACAACACCGTTACATCACTGCACAACACTGTACAACACCGTTACATCACTGTTACATCACTGTAGAACACCGTTACATCACTGTACAACACCGTTACATCACTGCACAACTCCGTTACATCACTGCACAACACTGTTCAACACTGTACAACACCGTTACATCACTGTAGAACACCGTTGCATCACTGTACAACATCGTTACATCACTGTTACATCACTGTTGCATCACTGTACAACACTGTTACATCACTGTAGAACACCGTTGCATCACTGTACAACATCGTTACATCACTGTTACATCACTGTTGCATCACTGTTTCATCACTGTAGAACACCGTTACATCACTTTACAACTCTGTTACATCACTGCACAACTCTGTTACATCACTGCACAACACTGTACAACACCGTTACATCACTGTACAACACCGTTACATCACTGCACAACTCTGTTACATCACTGCACAACACTAGTCAACACTGGTCAACACCGTTACATCACCGTTACATCACTGTACAACACCGTTACATCACTGCACAACACTGTTCAACACTGTGCAACACCGTTACATCACTGCACAACACTGTACAACACCGTTACATCACTGTTACATCACTGTACAACACTGTTACATCACTGCACAACACTGTTCAATACTGTACAACACCGTTACATCACTGCACAAAACTGTACAACACCGTTACATCACTGTTCAACACTGTACAACACTGTTACATCACTGTACAACACTGTTACATCACTGTACAACACTGTTACATCACTGTACAACACTGTTACATCACTGTACAACATTGTTACATCACTGTACAACATTGTTACATCACTGTACAACATTGTTACATAACTGTACAACATTGTTACATAACTGTACAACACTGTTACAACACTGTACAACACGGTTACATCACTATACAACACCGTTACATCACTGTACAACACTGTTACATCACTGTACAACACTATTCAACACTGTACAACACTATTCAACACTGTACAACACTGTTACATCACTATGCAACACCATTACATCACTGTACAACACGTTACATCACTGTACAACACTGTTGCATCACTGTGCAACACCGTTACATCACTGTACAACACTATTCAACACTGTACAACACTGTTACATCACTGTACAACACTATTCAACACTCTACAACACTATTCAACACTGTACATCACTGTACATCACTGTACAACACTGTACAACACTATTCAACACTTTACAACACTATTCAACACTGTAAAATACTGTTACATCACTGTACAAAACTATTCAACACTGTACAACACCATTCAACACTGTACAACACTGTACAACACTGTTACATCACTGTACAACACTCTTCAACACTGTACAACACTGTACAACACTATTCAACACTGTAGAACACTATTCAACACTGTACAACACTGTTACATCACTGTGCAACACCGTTACATCACTGTACAACACTATTCAACACTGTACAACACTGTTACATCACTGTACAACACTATTCAACACTGTACAACACTATTCAACATTTTACAACACTATTCAACACGATACATCACTGTTACATCACTGTACAACACTATTCAACACTGTACAACACTGTTACATCACTGTACAACACTGTACAACACTATTCAACAGTGTACAACACTGTTACATCACTGCACAACACTATTCAACACTGTACTACACTGTTACATCACTGTACAACACTGTTACATCACTGTACAACACTATTCAACACTCTACAACACTATTCAACACTGTACAACACTGTACATCACTGTACAACGCTATTCAACACTATTCAACACTCTACAACACTGTACAACACTGTTACATCACTGTGCAACACCGTTACATCACTGTACAACACTGTTACATCACTTTACAACACTATTCAACAATGTACAATACTATTCAACACTGTACAACAGTATTCAACACTGTACAACACTATTAAACACTGTACAACACTGTACAACACTATTACATCACTGTACAACACTATTCAACACTGTTACATCACTGTACAACAGTGTTACATCACTGTACATCACTGTACAACACTATTCAACACTGTACAAACTGTTACATCACTGTACAACACCGTTACATCACTGTACAACACTGTTACATCACTGTACAAAACTATTCAACACTGTACAACACCATTCAACACTGTACAACACTGTTACACCACTGTACAACACTGTTACATCACTGTACAACACTATTCAACACTGTAGAACACTATTCAACACTGTACAACACTGTTACATCACTGTGCAACACCGTTACATCACTGTGCAACACCGTTACATCACTGTACAACACTATTCAACACTGTACAACACTGTTCAACACTGTACAACACTATTCAACACTGTACAACACTATTCAACACTGTACATCACTGTTACATCACTGTACAACACTATTCAACACTGTTACATCACTGTACAACACTGTACAACACTTCAACAGTGTACAACACTGTTACATCACTGCACAACACTATTCAACACTGTACAACACTGTTACATCACTGTACAACACTGTTACATCACTGTACAACACTGTTACATCACTGTACAACACTATTCAACACTCTACAACACTATTCAACACTGTTACATCACTGTACAACACTGTACATCACTGTACAACACTATTCAACACTCTACAACACTGTACAACACTGTTACATCACTGTACAACACTGTTACATCACTGTACAACACTATTCAACACTCTACAACACTATTCAACACTGTACAACACTGTACAACACTATTCAACTCTCTACATCACTGTGCAACACCGTTACATCACTGTACAACACTGTTACATCACTTTACAACACTATTCAACACTGTACAATACTATACAACACTATTAAACACTGTACAACACTATTAAACACTGTACAACACTGTACAACACTATTAAACACTGTACAACACTGTTACATCACTGTACAACACTATTCAACACTGTTACATCACTGTACAACAGTGTTACATCACTGTACATCACTGTACAACACTATTCAACACTGTACAAACTGTTACATCACTGTACAACACGTTACATCACTGTACAACACTGTACAACACTGTTACATCACTGTACAACACTATTCAACACTGTACAACACTATTCAACACTGTACAACACTATTCAACACTTTACAACACTGTTACATCACTGTGCAACACCGTTACATCACTGTGCAACACTGTTACATCACTGTACAACACTGTACATCACTGTTCAACACTGTACAACACGATTCAGCACTGTACAACACTGTTACATCACTGTTACATCACTGTGCAACACTGTTACATCACTGTGCAACACTGTTACATCACTGTACAACACTATTCAACACTGTAAAACACTATTCAACACTCTACAACACTGTACAACACTGTTGCATCACTGTACAACACTGTACAACACTGTTACATCACTGTAAAACACTATTCAACACTCTACAACACTGTACAACACTGTTGCATCACTGTACAACACTATTCAACACTGTACAACACTATTCAACACTGTACAACACTGTTACATCACTGTGCAACACCGTTACATCACTGTACAACACTGTTACATCACTGTGCAACACTGTTACATCACTGTGCAACACCGTTACATCACTGTACAACACCGTTACATCACTGTGCAACACTGTTACATCACTGTGCAACACTGTTACATCACTGTGCAACACTGTTACATCACTGTGCAACACTGTTACATCACTGTGCAACACTGTTACATCACTGTGCAACACTGTTACATCACTGTGCAACACTGTTACATCACTGTGCAACACCGTTACATCACTGTACAACACTGTACAACACTGTTACATCACTGTACAACACTGGAGGATTAGGGAACGCGGCACTGCAAGTGTGTTTCATACCGTACATTAGCCCTGACACATCAAATAATAGGCAGAAAAATATATATTTTTAATGGAACAGTTTATTGAACCTTTAGGCAAAATATTTGATAAAAAAATGCATAAACGTTTTTGTTCAGCGTCATATTTGATGCATCAGACTTTTATGGCTCATATAGTATGATTTAGTGAGAATATGGAGTAAAAAAAAAGCTTAATTTAAAAAAAAAATTGCAGATGCTTATGTTTATATGGACAAAAGTGAGATGAAATTCTGATGCTTGTAATGTATAACAATGAAATCTTTATAACGCTATAGCAGATACTTACATTAAATGCATATAATATCAATATCTGCCTGCCAATAAAATGTCTTTGTAAGGTGATATTTAAATGCTTAGTTTTATGATCTATAGTTTTAAAACACATAATGTAATGCAATACTGTGATGATTGACAGATGAACAAATAAACCTTCCCAAAAGCCTGACGATCATATTTGATACTCTGGTTAATCAAGTAAACCTCAGTTGCTTCAGTCCAGTAAGTGTTCATTTTGAACTATCACTAACAATATTAAAGTTATTCTTGTGTTAGCTTGATAAAAACCAGTAAAGTCCATGAAAGAGGACGTTTGTACAATTACACAAAGACTTGTACAGGATAAACAGTGTAAACTATCAGTCAGAGACAGAAGGACTGCAGGAGATCAGGTTTATTAGCAGAGTTTTCATCATGTTGATCATTTAGAAATGTGCGTATCAAATATAACGGTACACAGTACTGTAACATCACAATGGTATTCCTTTACATACACTTCACAGTACAGTATAGTACAGTTAGTACAGTAACATTGTAATATGATACAGATTCATGTGACACATACAGTTGGTACAGTCTGGAGATATACCTGTTCTCCAGTCGGAATGTCCTTATTACGGATGCGACTGAGGTTCGGGTGGACTCTGTGCCCAGCCTCCCTCAGGGACAGGCCATGATTTATCACATGGTCCACCGGAGTCGCCCTGATGTCATCCTACAATCGTCTCCGCACTGGTGCTCGTCCTCGTCCCACTCCTCTCTCTCTCCGTCCTCCTCTTACTCTGACTCTCATTGCCTGAGGCATATCTGTAGTGCTGAGGCTCAGACCGACTGGTGTTCTGTTTTCTGTGCAAGTGTTTTCAGGTGTGCCTACAATTGCCAGGTGAGTTATCACCAGTGAGAACAGGTGATTTAGTTTTTCAACAAAGCGTCTAATGTAAGAAATCAGGGTGTAGTTGTAACGAATAGGCAGGGAAGAAGCAGAGAGAGAATCCACATGCAAGCACTACTTTAATAATAATAATAATAATAATAATCCAGGGCAAACAAAGAATCTCATGACAGGAACATGGAACAGCAAACAGCAATAACGACTGACAAACAACAACTGTCCTGAGGTTTAAATAGACCAGCGGCTGGTGAGGGACAGGTGCTGGTGATGTGGCATGGGAAATAATAAGGGTTACTATGGTGACAGACAAGGTACAATGCAAAGCAGGAAGTCAACACAGAAACAATGGGGAGCTAAGAATATACTTCAACATAAAAGTCCTACAAAATACAAGACAGTACAGGGATCGTGACAGTAGTGTTTCGCAATAAGTGTGTTACAGAATTATAAACAAAGTGTTTAAGCTATGGTTGCACTCTGTTTAAGGCATTCGGTTTTAGTGTGTTAGCAATGGGCACAAACTGTAATAAATATATATTTTTAATAAAAAACAAGTGATCAATGCATAGTAAACAAAATTTAAACATTTTAATTCCAACATTGTTTGTGAAAGTCTAACCATGTTAAATGTGGCAAAATAAATAAATGAATACTCAAACATGAAAGTTGTGGCTTCCTGTTTTATTATTATCATTGTACACTTGTAACACTGTGCTACAACTAACCCGGCTGTGTACAACATATTTCAAGCCTAGATAACAGTTGCTACGAGTTGCTGACATGTTTCAAAACGGTGCTGTGTTTTAGCCCACAAGACGGTGATTAAGCAAATGTAAAGTTAGATTTGGTGACGTACTCACCCAACTCAGAAACCGGAAAAAACGTGTGATGAAAAAATTTACTTGCATGGTGTCAAAACACTCTGTCCAGTATCTTCACGAAATATTATCAAAACTTTCCACAAATTCGCGAGAGACCGTCTTCTGGCAGCGAGAGAAAAAGAGCGGGAACACACCCGGCTTGACCCGGACTAACTGTACAATGCAAAAGGCTGTTACATTTAACCCTGCGTTAGGTTGTGCCCGCGCACCCCTATAGCTTTAGATCTAATGTTGATGGTTTGACTTCATCCTGGATTATTCTTCTAAACTCGACTCTAGCTGATGTCTGTAAACTCAAATCTGCTGGGGTTTATTTCTCATAAACAGGATTAGACTGACGGTTGTATCTCACTTTAAGACATTATGGTTTTGATTCCGTGTTGTGTGTTTAGTTTGCCAGAGGAAGATTAATGCTGGATGATTAATAATGACAGCCAGACTGAGCTCTCTGTAACTCACTGGCGTTTCCTCGTGACCTCGTCCACGAGAGGATCTCACACACACACACACACACACACACACACACACGCGTCTCTGAGAAGCAGTGCCAGGGAATGAGTGAGGAGAGAAGCGGCTGATAAAGAGTTCAGCGCACACAAGTCGAGTTATGATCTGAACTCCGAGTGCCTTGTTCCCACACACTGTCAGGAGTAACAGCCTGAGATACTTCAGACAAAAGCCAAGTGTGGTGTGACGTCATCGTGAACAAATTTGCGCACGTGTGTGTGTGTGTGTGTGTGTGTGTGTGTGTGTGTGTGTGTGTGTGTGTGTCTTTTTAGCTGAGTTTACATGAGAGGTTTTCAGTCTTTGTGTGTTGGACATGGAAAGCGGCAGCTGCCACTGATGCCCATCTTGTGTTTCACTCTTTCTGCTCATTCGTGTGTGTGTGTGTTGGGGGTCGGGAGCAGATCTTCTTGTTGTGTATCAGGTGTCATTGTCACTCAGTGTCAGTCACAGCGGGGAGGATCGTTTCTACACACACACACACTGACTGCAGACATCCCGTCTCACACACACACAAACACACTGACTGCAGACGTCCCATCTCACACAACAAACGCACACAACAGACGACCCGTCACACACACACTGACTGCAGACGTCCCATCACACACACACACACACACACACACAGACGAGCCTGTGAACCTACAGACGAACACAGATTTATCTGGAAAATATTACATTTTTGTGAAGTTGACAGCAAATCTGTCACACATTATTATTAATATGTCATTGAGTCTCTACACTCGCAAACTACATATTTTAGAATATTCTAATAAACTTCTTCAATATTTACTTTGAGTGGCTTATAGTCAGTAGTTTTTGTTGCTTACACTTTAGTTAAAGGATTAGTTCACTTCAGAATACAAATCTCCTATAGTTCACTCTCCCGCACGCCATCCAAGATGTTCATGTCTTTCTTTCTTCAGTGGAAAAGAAATGAAGGTTTTGAGGAAAACGCTCCAGGATTTCCTCCATATAGTGTCTTCAATGGGGTCCAACAGCTCGAAGGTCCAGATGTGAGTTTCAGTGCAGCTTCAGAGTCTCGACACGATCCAGCCGAGGAATACGAGTCTCATCCAGACAAACCAGCGACATTTATAACACAACACACAGTTATATACTTTATACCACTAATGCTGGTCCTGCACTCGCTGTGATGCGCCACACATTACATCATCAGGTTGAAAGGTCATGCATGACATCGTTAAACATCCAGGATATGCACACGTAAGGACCATTTTAAAAAATAAACTGACACAAATACATATAAATATGTGTCATTTGACATACAATAACTTTATGTATGTACTAATGAACGGTCCTCCTACTCCACACTTGTAAACACTAGATCTGTTCTTCGCCTTCGTCCCGCGTGACCTTTCACCCTGATGATGTAATGTGTGTCGCATCACAGCGAGTGCAGGACCAGCATTAGTGGTATAAAGAATATAACTGTGTGTTGTGTTATAAATGTCGCTGGTTTGTCTGGATGAGACTCGTATTCCTCAGCTGGATCGTGTCGAGACTCTGAAGCTGCACTGAAACTCACATCTGGACCTTCGAGCTGTTGGACCCCATTGAAGACACTATATGGAGGAAATCCTGGAGCGTTTTCCTCAAAAACCTTCATTTCTTTTCCACCGAAGAAAGAAAGACATGAACATCTTTGATGACGTGCGGGAGAGGAAGCTATCAGGAGATTTGTATTTGAAAGTGAACTACTCCTTTAAGGTGTCCATGTTACCGTGTATTTATAAATGTAAGTAGCGCGTGAATGGGAGATGAATTTCATCTAGTGGAAGCGTTTGGTACTGCAGCCACACGCACTCCTGAGCCCGTCACACAGCGCCTCGATCCCGATGTCGAGATGGGGGACCGAGGACCAGTCCGGGACCCGCCGGTGTGAACTAAAGCCCGGACCACAGCCGTGAGGGCTGTGTCGTAGTGGTGACGGAGTTATCGCGCCACTGTTGCTCTTAGAAGAACGTTTGTGTTCGTCATCAACAGAGAAAACATGTCTGCAAACTGCAATGAACCACGACGTGTTTTCGACGCGTACGTTACAAGCCACATCCTGACGTCACGTGCCTTTACGGGGTGTGTGTGAACGCACTCGCAGACTCCGGGAAATTCCTGGCAGTGTGAATGAACCAAACGATCCTGAGCACAGTTTCCGTGTTTTACGTGTCTCTGTGTGAAAGCCCATTCTTTGAGATATCAAGCTCAAATTCGGAACACAATTTGTTTATTTATGGCTCTCATGTTTTGGAAAGTATATATACCATATAAAAATTCAAATAGTATTTTGTACATTTTTAATAACAATAAACAAAAACTTGTGTAACTTTTTTATGTTCAGGGTTTTTTGTTTGTTTTGTTGCTCCAAAGATTCAAGATTTATGACAGTTTAAGTTTATTTTATTTTCAGGTCTGTGCTCAAAAAGTGAATTAATGGATTATAACTACTGCATAAATAAAACTTAGTACCACAGAATCCCCTAAAGAACATTATCTGAAGTAAAACACAGTACATCAATTTCATTGAAATAAATAAAAGCTGAGGAGCCGCACAGAGGGTTCACGAACACATCCACTGCTGTAGGGTTAGGGCTGCACACACGCACACACACACACACGCACACACACACAACCACTCAAACATGGCATTTTGCATGCGAATGTCAGAAATCACTACATCCAGTTCAGTATATTCTTGAAAAGTACATTATTTCCATGATAAGTACTCTTTATGCTAAAGCACACTTCTTTTTCACAAGGAACTAGTACTATTATTATTACATAATTACATAATTTCATAATTTGCAGTCAGTGCCAGTGCTGTCCTGTTTGCCATTACCTGATAAACTAACAATGTGAAATTGTAAAATGCAACAACACAACATTTTGGGTAAAAGAACATTTTAGTCATATGGAGCTGTGTTTTATTGATACTCGTCAGTACTGCATACTGAAATATTGATACTTGATAGCCAATATTTCCCTTCTCTTGTCTGCAGTATCGGATTGATTTTCTTATGCTCAGATTTTCCTTATCCATAAACAATGATCTCAGCCGTTAGCATTAGAACATCTTACTCGTGCCTATAAGGCATACAATTAATGTCTAGGCAGAAACTTCTCTAGATATCAGAACAAACAGCCACACTTTATTCCGATAGTCATAATATCATAATATGTACATTGCTATATATTTTGTTTTGAATATTTATGTATCTTGTCATTTTTTACCAGATTCATCTAAAGAATCGTCCAAAGAGAAGAAGGAGAAAGACTCTGGGAAAGATTCCACGAATGAAACCAGGAAAGACTCTGGGAAGGAGAAGGAGTCTAAGGTGTCTTCGAAGGATCCCGCAAAAGAGTCCTCGAGGGACAAGCAGTCGGCCAGAGGGAAGGAGTCTGGGAAGGAGAAGGAGTCTGGGAAGGAGAAGGAGTCTGGGAAGGAGAAGGAGTCTGGGAAGGAGAAGGCGAGGGTGTCCCGCAAGTCCTCGGTGAAGGCCAAAGAGAAGAAGTCGGAGGCAGGAGACGCTAAATGATGGGGAGCCGCATCCTCATCCCGACGCCTGTGCTGTAACTCTAGAGTTGATGGAATAGTGGCAGCAAACCCATTCAAAAGTCAATGTGTGTGTGTGTGTGTGTGTGTGTGTGCGTGCGTGCGTGTGTGTGTGTGTGTCCTCGTCCTCCACCACCTTTATTTGTGACAATCTCCACTCTACTGGCTTCCTGATTTTGAATTGAGGAAGAAAACAAGATGGAGAATTGGAATATTTTAAGGAACTTCGATTAAAGTTGAATGAAATTCAAATGGATGTGTAGTTTTTAATTATACATTTCATTTCTCAGGATAAAATACTCACATGCATTTTATTGCATATATACATTTAATACCATACTATCATTTTATGGAACATATCAGACAACATAAGAAAACTGGTGAACTCTGGTGCGATTGCTCTGTTAGTGCGGTTCATGTGAATAAGTGTGACGCTGCATCCGAGCCAAACAAGTGGATCGACATCCTGAAAACATGCTCTCAATACACGTATACAATATACAATACAATATACAAATGTCACGAGATGAGGAAGTGATGTCACGAGATGAGGAAGTGATGTCATGAGATGAGGAAGTGATGTCACGAGATGAGGAAGTGATGTCATGAGATGAGGAAGTGATGTCACGAGATGAGGAAGTGATGTCATGAGATGAGGAAGTGATGTCACGAGATGAGACCCAAAACAGGACGTGATGTCACGAGATGAGGAAGTGATGTCACGGGATGAGACCCTAAACAGGACATGATGTCACGGGATGAGACCCTAAACAGGACATGATGTCACGGGATGAGACCCTAAACAGGACAGAATTCTAAACACACACACACACACACACACACACTACAGACTGTTTTTCTAGTTTTCAAATATTTATGGTCATAGAAAAAGTAGAAATGAATATATTAATTTTCATCAGTGAAGAAAAACTGTAGAAATGTGTCAGTAATTTGTAAAATGAATGTCAGAATAATCTACTTTTACATTGTAGGAATCGCTGGAAATATCCATCCATAATTCACAAATATTATGCCATGTTACATTTTATATCAAGAATTTTTTTCATAACAATTATATTTGTTGTTGTTATTATTATTGTTATTATTATATTCTTTGTTCCAGTTTTTGAATCAATGTTACATTCACACTGACATACTGATGCTGAGCAAAGCTTTCCCTTTAAACCTGAGAGTCTGTGTCTGAATCAGCTACACTGGTAGAACAGGCAGGACATCAAGCTTATGCTTATTAAAATTCACAAACACTCCAATGAGATGGTGAACTCTTTCGTGTGTGTGTGTGTGTGTGTGTGTGTGTGTGTGTGTGTGTGTGTGTGTGTGTGTGTGTGTGTGTGTGTGTGTGTGTGTGTGTGTGTGTGTGTGTGTGTGTGTGTGTGTGTGTGTGTGTGTGTGTGTGCCAATATTAGATGTATAATGTTTTTTTGTGGTTTTGAAAGCATCATATCTGTATTATGTTGCCTCATTTGAGCCACCTGATATGGCCATTTATCTAGATAATAATGTTTCCCTGCACACAACATCATCAACTCCTCACAGCGCTGATCTGTGCGCTATTAGTGCAGAGCAGTGAGTCATATTTCCCACGTCTATACATACTGAATGTAAATCACACTAGTCAAGTCAAGTCTCCTTTATAATGGCTTTATTTATTTTCTCAGTTTCTGGCGACACAAGCAACAGCAACTGTATGTGATGCAACACAGTTTAGCAGAGATCAACTTGGATATGGAAACTAACCTGGTCTCATTCAAAACACAGTCTCTTGAGTTACTTATCTGAAAAAGAAACTCAGATATTGTGTTGTAAATTTAAAATTAATGAGTTACTTTACTAGTAATCTGATTACATAACTCTAATGCGTTAGCCACAATACTGTCCATCGCAATGGCAAAATGAGTCAAAACTCAATGAAATGTTAATTTGAGAGGAGTATTGTATGAAACGAACCCTTGGGAGAGCAGAAAGGCATCCGCTGTATGAAACGAACCCTTGGGAGAGCAGAAAGGCATCCGCTGTATGAAACTAACCGATGGGAGAGCAGAAAGGCATCCGCTGTATGAAACTAACCAATGGGAGAGCAGAAAGGCATCCGCTGTATGAAACTAACCAATGGGAGAGCAGAAAGGCATCCGCTGTATGAAACTAACCATTGGGAGAGCAGAAAGGCATCCGCTGTATGAAACTAACCATTGGGAGAGCAGAAAGTAATCCGCTGTATGAAACTAACCAATGGGAGAACAGAAAGTAATCCGCTGTATGAAACTAACCAATGGGAGAGCAGAAAGTAATCCGCTGTATGAAACTAACCAATGGGAGAGCAGAAAGGCATCCGCTGTATGAAACTAACCAATGGGAGAGCAGAAAGGCATCCGCAGTATGAAACTAACCAATGGGAGAGCAGAAAGTAATCCGCTGTATGAAACTAACCAATGGGAGAGCAGAAAGGCATCCGCTGTATGAAACTAACCAATGGGAGAGCAGAAAGGCATCCGCTGTATGAAACTAACCAATGGGAGAGCAGAAAGTAATCCGCTGTATGAAACTAACCAATGGGAGAGCAGAAAGGCATCCGCTGTATGAAACTAACCATTGGGAGAGCAGAAAGGCATCCGCTGTATGAAACTAACCAATGGGAGAGCAGAAAGGCATCCGCTGTATGAAACTAACCAATGGGAGAGCAGAAAGGCATCCGCTGTATGAAACTCACCAATGGGAGAGCAGAAAGTAATCCGCTGTATGAAACTAACCAATGGGAGAACAGAAAGGCATCCGCTGTATGAAACTAACCAATGGGAGAGCAGAAGGGCATCCGCTGTATGAAACTAACCAATGGGAGAGCAGAAAGTAATCCGCTGTATGAAACTAACCAATGGGAGAGCAGAAAGGCATCCGCTGTATGAAACTAACCAATGGGAGAGCAGAAGGGCATCCGCTGTATGAAACTAACCAATGGGAGAGCAGAAGGGCATCCGCTGTATGAAACTAACCAATGGGAGAGCAGAAAGGCATCCGCTGTATGAAACTAACCAATGGGAGAGCAGAAAGGCATCCGCTGTATGAAACTAACCAATGGGAGAGCAGAAAGGCATCCGCTGTATGAAACTAACCAATGGGAGAACAGAAAGGCATCCACTGTATGAAACTAACCAATGGGAGAGCAGAAAGGCATCCGCTGTATGAAACTAACCAATGGGAGAGCAGAAGGGCATCCGCTGTATGAAACTAACCAATGGGAGAGCAGAAAGGCATCCGCTGTATGAAACTAACCAATGGGAGAGCAGAAAGGCATCCGCTGTATGAAACTAACCAATGGGAGAGCAGAAAGTAATCCGCTGTATGAAACTAACCAATGGGAGAACAGAAAGGCATCCGCTGTATGAAACTAACCAATGGGAGAGCAGAAAGGCATCCGCTGTATGAAACTAACCAATGGGAGAGCAGAAGGGCATCCGCTGTATGAAACTAACCAATGGGAGAGCAGAAAGTAATCCGCTGTATGAAACTAACCAATGGGAGAGCAGAAAGTAATCCGCTGTATGAAACTAACCAATGGGAGAGCAGAAAGTCATCTGCTGTATGAAACTAACCAATGGGAGAGCAGAAAGTAATCCGCTGTATGAAACTAACCAATGGGAGAGCAGAAAGGCATCTGCTGTATGAAACTAACCAATGGGAGAGCAGAAAGGCATCCGCTGTATGAAACTAACCAATGGGAGAGCAGAAAGTAATCTGCTGTATGAAACTAACCAATGGGAGAGCAGAAAGGCGTCCGCTGTATGAAACTAACCAATGGGAGAGCAGAAAGTCATCTGCTGTATGAAACTAACCAATGGGAGAGCAGAAAGTCATCTGCTGTATGAAACTAACCAATGGGAGAGCAGAAAGGCATCCGCTGTATGAAACTAACCAATGGGAGAGCAGAAAGGCATCCGCTGTATGAAACTAACCAATGGGAGAGCAGAAAGTAATCCGCTGTATGAAACTAACCAATGGGAGAACAGAAAGTAATCCGCTGTATGAAACTAACCAATGGGAGAGCAGAAAGTCATCTGCTGTATGAAACTAACCAATGGGAGAGCAGAAAGGCATCCGCTGTATGAAACTAACCAATGGGAGAGCAGAAAGGCATCCGCTGTATGAAACTAACCAATGGGAGAGCAGAAAGTCATCTGCTGTATGAAACTAACCAATGGGAGAGCAGAAAGTCATCCGCTGTATGAAACTAACCAATGGGAGAGCAGAAAGGCATCCGCTGCCGGATACAGTGGCGGCCTCCAAATATGCATATATTATAGTAGGTGAAAACAGTATGTGAATAGAGTTGTGTGTCTGAGGGCTTTTCCCAATTAGTGTACTATGCCTGTACTATGCTGGTATACCAGCGTATGTGTACAAATAAAATGATACCTTGGGTTTAACTAGTATCTTTTGCTCTGATACCATTCTAACCCATGTAAGAATCCATTTGGGGCCGAGAGCAAGTGCGAGTGGTGGACCAAGACAAAATCCCAGTTGAGTGAACAATTATACGGAATTAAAGCCTGTTCACATCAACATGAATGTTCAACATGAAAATTTGGTTCAATTTCATGTGATTTGTCTCTTAATTAAGTGCAAAATGCAGATTTATGCTCTGACAGTAGGTGGCGCTTATCCACCTTATTTTTCAGTGAATGTGCGAGACTTGCGGTTCATAAGCAATATAGGTCAATAACCAGAAGGGTTACGAAGAGCAGTACAACTATTTGCATTACAAACCAGTGTGTTTATAATTACGACAATCCATTAAAGCGATGAACATTGAACTGTTTCTACACTGAACACTGCATTGCTGTGAACAGGCCTTTACTTCAAGTGATCATTTCATTGAGTTTCGACTCATTTTGTCAGTGCAATGGACAGTTTAGTGGGTAACATTACAAGTGCTGACAGTTATGTAATCAGATTACTTTTCCCAAGTAACTAAGTAACTCAATACTTTTAAATTCACAACAAACTATCTTGAGTTTCTTTTTCGGATAAGTAACTCGAGTGACTGTGTGAATGTGACCATTTACTCTCACTGGCACAAAAACAGATTCAGTATTTCTCAAAATGAATAAAAACAGCAAACTCAGAATATTACGAAAACCTGCAATAATTAAATGTGTTAAATTACACAAACATACTTTATGTATATGGCTGAAGGGTTGTTTGAGCGGCGCCCTCTACAGTGCAGGAGTACACATGCATTTCCTTCAGCCTGAGGATTATTCACTTCACTTTTGGTGTGAAAGGGCCTTAACATTTGCCAAAAATATAACCTTTTTTGTTGTTATTAAAAAAAAACAAGCAAGCCCAGCAGAGGTGAGAAAAAGTAACGCAAAAGTCATGTAATGCATTACTATTCATAAAAGTAACTAATTAATGCAATTAGTAACTTTTTTTTGAAGTAACGTAATATTGTAATGCATTACTTTAAAAAGTAACTTTCCCCAACACTGCTTACTACTGTTGATTATTAAACCAATTAAAAGTGACTGCTATAAGTGGATCTAGATTGCTGTAAGTATTCGGGCTTGGCAAAGGGATTGAATTGGTCACTTTCCAAGACCTGTAAGATCCTAAGATCCCGGTAAACATGCTCTCTGGTGCTCTCTAGTGACTAATATTACAGGAATAAAGTCATTCTCGGAGAGCCTGGGCTTCTCAGCACGTATCATTCCCTAAATGTGTGTGTTTAAGCCTCACATCTTCAGGATTAACTGCTCTTGATGCGCATGGCGATGCTTCGGGTTTCTGAAGACGCTTAGCACCTACTTTGGATAATTGTCAGTGAATGAAGTCATTGTTATTCCACGATAAGGAATTATATGCGAAAGGCTTGTTCCTATCCAGCCTCGGTGTCTTTATGATAGGCTGAAATTCCTGTTTGGTGAGAAAGTCAGGAGTGTGTGTGAGAGCCCAGCTGAGATAGGGGCGGATCTCACTACACACACACACACACACACACACACACACACACACACACACACACACACACACGTGTGAGTGTGTGTGTGTGTGTGTGTGTGTCACACACGTGCGTTTAAATAGCGAGGGCGGATAATCTGTGCGCGCGCCGGAGGACTGGTGTTTAACCGCGGAGCGCGTCCGCGGGGACCCGCACACACACACACGCACACACAGCTCGGACCACTCGGACCATGGCACTGACATCTCTACACACACCTCTGGATCTTACCTGCGTTTGGAACTCTCTGTGGAGTGTGTGAGCTGGTTTCGTCCTGATCATGTCGAGCTGATGTGTGTGTGTGAAGGTTTCGCGGCGGGATCGAGTCCCTCAGGACTCTCATGTCTCTCTCTCTCTGGATGTTAACGACAGACTCTGGATACTCTCTCTATCCTCGTGTTTTCTCTCTTTATTCTCGTGTTTTCTCTCTGGAGCGGATTTAGGATGCTGTGTGTGTCTTCTCCAGGAACACACAACCTGCTGCTCTGGTTCTTCATTCTCCAAACGCCTCATTCAACTGCGCCTTTAATCACCGGTGAGAATCACACACACAGACACACACACACACACACTCACACACACTCTAGGAACGAGCTCTCGGAGGAATATCAGCAGAACACATCAAATATTAGGCACAACATTAGTTTCATTAAGATTTATATCTGATGGAAATCTGATGTTTTTTTAGTTTTAAATCAGAATTTGATTTTGAGTAAGTATTAGTACTAGTGTTTAGTTTTTTTTAATTAAAGGTTGGTGAAAAGAATTTAGCTCCTATACATTAGCTACATTATGCAATTATTAATTATTAATAAGTATACGCTCTAAAAAAACAGTTTAAACCTATGTTTGGGTTAAATATGGACAAACCCAACTGTTGATTTTAAACCGTTTAACCCTGGGTTAAGTTAAACCAATGGTTGGGTTTGTCCACATTTGACTCAAACATGGGTCGAAAAGAAACAGCATTTTTTAGAGTGGAGAACTTTCTACTCTATAGCCTACTCATTAATATTTGCATAACGTAATACGTAAGGATTTTTTAGTTTTACATCTAAATATGATTGACTGATTTTTAATAAGTGTTAGTAATGTTTAGTTTAAATAAAACGAAAGGAGTAAAAATATTTTAATTCAATTCAATTCACATTTATTTGTATCGCGCTTTTCACAATACACTTCGTTCGAGTCCACACTACAGTTACAGAGATCTGTTATCAGAGGAGACTGTCTAAGTTATGCATTTCAGAAATATACATATTCAAGTCACAGTTAGCGAAAAATGTATTAATTTTAAACAATGTAATAATTTTATGCAGAAACAAGGAGCTCATTGAAGTAATGAATACTTGTTTGTTAACAAATGATTATGGCATATTGAAAATTGTAGCATTGGTGCAATTTAGCTCTTACATGTCACATTATTAAATTATTAATGAGTATGGGTTAGTATGCAGCAGTAGCTCCACCTGATAACTGCATTTATACTGTTGCTATTTTGATTAAATGAAATCATATTTTTGACTTGAATTAAACCAGTTAATTATTAGGTTACCTTTTTTCCCCCCATTTCTATGCCTCAATAATCGGTGTACGAGACAGTGTGAAATTCATGTTATGGTCATTAAACTAGAGCTGGCGCTGATGTGGTGTTGAATAACTCTTCTTGCAGGAACAGAGGCTAGCTGTGAGAACGAGGGAGAAAGTCTTGCACATCCCCAACATCACAGACAACCCCTGCATCTCCTGCGTGTGTGTGGTGAGAACATCACTTATGCTGGCGTACGCACATTCATAATCACGCACAGTCATAATCACGAACATTCATAATCACGAACATTCATAATCACGAACATTCACAATCACGAACATTCATAATCACAAACATTCATAATCACGAACATTCATAATCACGAACCAATCACGAACATTCATAATCACGAACATTCATAATCACGAACATTCACAATCACGAACATTCATAATCACAAACATTCATAATCACGAACATTCATAATCACGAACCAATCACGAACATTCATAATCACGAACATTCATAATCACGAACATTCACAATCACGAACATTCATAATCACAAACATTCATAATCACGAACATTCATAATCACAAACATTCATAATCAGGAACAGTCATAATCATGAACAGTCACGGCTGGGCAAATACACTGGGAAATTATCGTTGGTTTAACTTAAAAAAGCAAGTAAGAGTGATTGAAACTTGAATTTCAAGTTGATACAGTGAAATAGATTGCTTTAATCAACAGAAACTTAAAATATGATGTTATCGGAACAACATTAGTGAGCTAAGTTGTTTTGGCAAAAAAAAGTTGTGATAAATCATACAAATATTTTTTTACATTGTGTCAACACAAGAAAAGAAGGACTGTACAAGAGACAGATATTCACGAAGTATTATACAACAAATAAGATTCTGACAGAATATAAAAATATTTCAGGGTTGTGTAGAATTAATCAATATTCAGTCATCTGTAATCATTCTGTTTATGAGAACAGTCTTTGATATAATTATGAAATAATAATAATAATAGTAAAACTGTAAGTATTACTGGCTTCATAATTTACATATTGATTAAAGGGGAATCTATTGTAACACAGTGTCCTTGTTACACACGTTACATGTACTAATTAACCAACTATGTAATAACAGTAAATTGTGCATCAGCACATGCCACTAATCCTAAACCAGAGTCAGAGGGTTTTATCTCTCCATAAATCAGAAAATACTGTCAGCAGACAGAAACAAATATTTCACTTTTTTTTTGTAAAATAAATGTATAAAATCAGTACTGTAATTGAAATATACAGCCACAAATAGATAAAGTGCTGTACAAGATACACTTAAACGTGTATTTTAGATGTTTTCTTTTCGCCAGTCAGAAAAAACACTTAAAAAAGACAAAAAGCTAAAAATCTCCTAATTGACAGATTTTTGCTTTAAACTGTGTAATTCCTCTGTAACTGTATCAAGGACACATTAAAATAAAGTATGTCCGCATTCATATGTGGTTAATCTGCAGTGCTGCTTTTGTACGCTGAAAAAATGAGATGATCAATAAGTTGTGACTCTACACTACTTGAACTCGTCACGATAATTTAAGCAACTTTAGCTTCTTTTTATACATTAAACAAGATTCAACTAAATCTTTTAAGTTCATCTAATATAAAAAGTTGAAACGACGAGTTTTTAAGCTGAAGTTAGTGATAACTGTACATGTGTTATGCATAACTGTAATAACAGATGAGTGATGAGGTGTAGTAACTGTAACACTAATGCTCACATGTGGACGATCACACATTTAGGCGAGCTGAATCCCTTCGTGTTTTTAAAGCGTCCCTTAAAACCTTTTTTTAGGGTAGCTTTTACATGATTGCTTGTAATTGTCATATTATTAATTATTAATTTTTGGACTTTTGATAGTATGTTTTATTTGGTTTTTTATTTTCATTAGTTTTTCTTTCATTAACGCATTGTTTGTATTATTGAATGTTTTATCTTGTTTCTATTCTTGTGAAGCGCTTTGAGATGCGACTTTTAAAGGTGCTATAGAAAATAAAGTTTATTATTATTATTATTAACATCTGTAATCGTACATATATAGGCAGTGAGTGAGTGTGCTTGTGTATGAAGAGAAGGATCTGCGAGTGTGAGAACTGATACGACGGCTTGATGAAGGTCTCGTACTGATTCTGCTGATGAATCGCGATCAATACGGGAAGTGTTATCTCTGAAAGAGCAGGCTCTTCGTGCTCCTGTGTGTGTGCTGTGGTGCTGTGATTGAGTTACGCTGGTCTGCCACGTCCCCGACTCAATGTCCTGCTCGTGTCTGTTTATTGTGTAATGATTGCGTCCGGTTCTGGCTGATAAGGGATTGCTCTTCATGTGCTCTCTGTGCTCAGAATCAGAAAGTGGACTGTAAGCAGGAGAAGTGTCCAACGTTGGATGAAGACTGTGCGCTGGTGGTCAAACAGACGGGAGCCTGCTGTGAACGATGCAAAGGTCTGAAATATGACTAATATCTTATTATTATTTATTGCATCTGGGCTAACAGACTTGAGCTCTGCACTTCTGCATACAGTCAAACCAACATTATTCAGACTCCTTCAACATTTTTCACATTACCAGTTTATTGGCTATTGTTTGGACAATGGTAGTAAAATATGAGCAGAACAGTTCTCAGATCAGTTGATATTTCACTGGTTTTGTCCCGTCCTTCTGTTAGACTCTCACACATGAATTATGATGAATATCTGTCAGCTGGTAAATTTAACTACACAATTAGAGAATACCAGTTTAGCTCTACCAGTGACCAAGCAATGCTTCATGTCGTTCAGTCTGTGTGTAAAAGAGCATTAGCAGTTACAGAAAAACACTGAAGAAAACATGATCAGCTCAAAGTGGCGAAATCATTTCTGGTCCTGATTTTTTTTAATTAATTTCACTGGTAGTCACTGTATGGAGGATTTGGGGTATAATGTCTCAGTTTACTTTATTTTGCTCTCCTCACATACAGAAATGAACTATAGTGTCCTGCACACACTAGTAAAACAATATAAAAAAATGATATCTGGTGTCTGAATTATTGGTTTGCCTGTAGTTTTGCTGTTTAACTTGAGAGTTTAGCGTCACTGCCACCTTGTGGTCGACAGACGCCATTACAGCTGAGGACTCAGTCTTCTCTCTTTCTGTCCTGCATGTTTTATTTGAGCTGCTTGATTCTGTCTGTGGGGAAAAGAGGTTATGCATTGAGTCACTTTCCTGCGGGAACACACTCCCTCAGCCGGACTGAGTGGCAGAAGAGCTGCTGAGTGACTGGATTTAATAGGAGAAACTGTAAAAACACCAGTAAAACAAACGATTATCAGTTTAAACTAAAGGTTGGACTCGATATAGTGATCCTTATAACTCACCAAAGATCCAGTGATCATGGATATCGACATGGAATCGTGTTTTCTGACATTTATATGAGCCTGATTTCCACGCCGGGGAAATTCATGAAGCAAATATGCCTAATATGCTTTATATAAATACAATATAGGTCTAAATGCATGTGATAATTTATATCAATGTTATATAGATCATCATATCATCCAGCCCTAAAACTTGTGCAATTTTTTGTCAACGTTTATTTAAAAACATATAATTATGCAGAATATATGATGGTAATTATTTAACTGATGAGTTTTCAGTGCAATATATAATAATACAATTATTCTCAGTGTTTCTGCCTCTCAGTGTTTCTGCCGCTCAGTGTTTCTGCCTCTCAGTGTTTCTGCCTCTCAGTGTTTCTGCCTCTCAGTGTTTCTGCCCCTCAGTGTTTCTGCCCTCAGTGTTTCTGCCCTCAGTGTTTCTTCCGCTCAGTGTTTCTGCCTCTCAGTGTTTCTGCCTCTCAGTGTTTCTGCCCCTCAGTGTTTCTGCCCCTCAGTGTTTTTGCCCCTCAGTGTTTCTGCCTCTCAGTGTTTCTGCCTCTCAGTGTTTCTGCTCTCAGTGTTTCTGCCCCTCAGTGTTTCTGCCCTCATGTGTTTCTGCTCCTCCGTGTTTCTGCCGCTCAGTGTTTCTGCCTCTCAGTGTTTCTGCCCCTCCAGTGTTTCTGCCCCCTCAGTGTTTCTGCTCTCAGTGTTTCTTGCCCCTCAGTGTTTCTGCCTCTCAGTGTTTCTGCCCCTCAGTGTTTCTGCCCCTCAATGTTTCTGCCCCTCCGTGTTCTCTGCCGCTCAGTGTTTCTGCCGCTCAGTGTTTCTGTCGCTCAGTGTTTCTGCCTCTCAGTGTTTCTGCCGCTCAGTGTTTCTGCCTCTCAGTGTTTCTGCCTCTCAGTGTTTCTGCCTCTCAGTGTTTCTGCCCCTCAGTGTTTCTGCCGCTCAGTGTTTCTGCCTCTCCAGTGTTTCTGCCGCTCAGTGTTTCTGCTCCTCAGTGTTTCTTCCTCTCAGTGTTTCTGCCTCTCAGTGTTTCTTCCTCTCAGTGTTTCTGCCCTCTCAGTGTTTCTGCCTCTCAGTGTTTCTGCCTCTCAGTGTTTCTGCCTCTCAGTGTTTCTTCCTCTCAGTGTTTCTGCCCCCTCAGTGTTTCTGCCCGCTCAGTGTTTCTGCCTCTCAGTGTTTCTGCCGCTCAGTGTTCTTCTGCTCCTCAGTGTTTCTGCCTCTCAGTGTCTCTGCCCCTCAGTGTTTCTTCCTCTCAGTGTTTCTGCCCCTCAGTGTTTCTTCCTCTCAGTGTTTCTGCCTCTCAGTGTTTCTTCCTCTCAGTGTTTCTTCCTCTCAGTGTTTCTGCCTCTCAGTGTTTCTGCCTCTCAGTGTTTCTGCCTCTCAGTGTTTCTGCCCCTCAGTGTTTCTCTCTCTCAGTGTTTCTTCCTCTCAGTGTTTCTTCCTCTCAGTATTTCTGCCGCTCAGTGTTTCTGCCTCTCAGTGTTTCTGCCTCTCAGTGTTTACTGCCTCTCAGTGTTTCTGCCCCTCAGTGTTTCTTCCTCTCAGTGTTTCTTCCTCTCAGTGTTTCTGCCTCTCAGTGTTTCTGCCTCTCAGTGTTTCTGCCCCTCAGTGTTTCTGCCTCTCAGTGTTTCTGCCTCTCAGTCTCTCAGTGTTTTCTGCCTCTCAGTGTTTCTGCCTCTCAGTGTTTCTGCCCCCCAGGTGTTTCTGCCCCCCAGTGTTTCTGCCCCTCAGTGTTTCTGCCGCTCAGTGTTTCTGCCTCTCAGTGTTTCTGCCTCTCAGTGTTTCTGCCTCTCAGTGTTTCTGCCGCTCAGTGTTTCCTGCCGCTCAGTGTTTCTGCCTCTCAGTGTTTCTGCCTCTCAGTGTTTCTGCCCCTCAGTGTTTCTGCCCCTCAGTGTTTCTGCCCCTCAGTGTTTCTGCCCTCAGTGTTTCTGCCGCTCAGTGTTTCTGCCGCTCAGTGTTTCTGCCGCTCAGTGTTTCTGCCGCTCAGTGTTTCTGCCTCTCAGTGTTTCTCGCCTCTCAGTGTTTCTGGCCCTCAGTGTTTTCTGCCCCTCAGTGTTTCTGCCCTCAGTGTTTCTGCCCCTCAGTGTTTCTGCCCCTCAGTGTTTCTGCCTCTCAGTGTTTCTGCCTCTCAGTGGTTCTGCCTCTCAGTGTTCTGCCCCTCAGTGTTTTCTGCCCGCTCAGTGTTTCTGCCTCTCAGTGTTTCTGCCTCTCAGTGTTTCTGCTCTCAGTGTTTCTGCCTCTCAGTGTTTCTGCCTCTCAGTGTTTCTGCCTCTCAGTGTTTCTGCCTCTCAGTGTTTCTGTCTCTCAGTGTTTTCTGCCTCTCAGTGTTTCTGCCTCTCTGTGTTTTCTGCCCCTCAGTGTTTCTGCCGCTTCAGTGTTTTCTGCCTCTCAGTGTTTCTGCCTCTCAGTGTTTCTGCCTCTCATTGTTTCTGCCGCTCAGTGTTTCTGCCGCTCAGTGTTTCTGCCGCTCAGTGTTTCTGCCTGTCAGTGTTTCTGCCTCTCAGTGTTTCTGCCACTCAGTGTTTCTGCCTCTCAGTGTTTCTGCCTGTCAGTGTTTCTGCCTCTCAGTGTTTCTGCCTCTCAGTGTTTCTGCCTCTCAGTGTTTCTGCCTGTCAGTGTTTCTGCCTCTCAGTGTTTCTGCCTCTCAGTGTTTCTGCCTGTCAGTGTTTCTGCCTCTCAGTGTTTCTGCCTCTCAGTGTTTCTGCCTGTCAGTGTTTCTGCCTCTCAGTGTTTCTGCCGCTCAGTGTTTCTGCCTCTCAGTGTTTCTGCCGCTCAGTGTTTCTGCCGCTCAGTGTTTCTGCCTCTCAGTGTTTCTGCCTCTCAGTGTTTCTGCCCCTCAGTGTTTCTGCCCCTCAGTGTTTCTGCCCTCAGTGTTTCTGCCCCTCAGTGTTTCTGCCCCTCAGTGTTTCTGCCTCTCAGTGTTTCTGCCTCTCAGTGTTTCTGCCTCTCAGTGTTTCTGCCCCTCAGTGTTTCTGCCGCTCAGTGTTTCTGCCTCTCAGTGTTTCTGCCTCTCAGTGTTTCTGCCTCTCAGTGTTTCTGCCTCTCAGTGTTTCTGCCTCTCAGTGTTTCTGCCTCTCAGTGTTTCTGCCTCTCAGTGTTTCTGTCTCTCAGTGTTTCTGCCTCTCAGTGTTTCTGCCTCTCAGTGTTTCTGCCCCTCAGTGTTTCTGCCGCTCAGTGTTTCTGCCTCTCAGTGTTTCTGCCTCTCAGTGTTTCTGCCTCTCATTGTTTCTGCCGCTCAGTGTTTCTGCCGCTCAGTGTTTCTGCCGCTCAGTGTTTCTGCCTGTCAGTGTTTCTGCCTCTCAGTGTTTCTGCCACTCAGTGTTTCTGCCTCTGTGTTTCTGCCGCTCAGTGTTTCTGCCGCTCAGTGTTTCTGCCTCTCAGTGTTTCTGCCTCTCAGTGTTTCTGCCCCTCAGTGTTTCTTCTCTCAGTGTTTCTTCCTCTCAGTGTTTCTTCCCCTCAGTGTTTCTGCCTCTCAGTGTTTCTGCCTCTCAGTGTTTCTTCCTCTCCGTGTTTCTGCCTCTCAGTGTTTCTTCCTCTCAGTGTTCTTCCTCTCAGTGTTTCTTCCTCTCAGTGTTTCTTCCTGTCAGTGTTTCTGCCCCTCAGTGTTTCTGCCCCTCAGTGTTTCTGCCCTCAGTGTTTCTTCCTCTCAGTGTTTCTGCCTCTCAGTGTTTCTGCCTCTCAGTGTTTCTGCCGCTCATTGTTTCTGCCGCTCATTGTTTCTGCCCTCAGTGTTTCTGCCGCTCAGTGTTTCTGCCGCTCGTTGTTTCTGCCCCCCAATGTTTTCGCCCCCGGAACCGCAGTCACTTTGGCCGACGGTTATGGTATAAAAGGCTCCCGGAGAAAGAAGACTTCTATTTTAGGACTTTTATTTGTGGGATTTTAGATATATTTATATTTATTTGATAGTTATTTTAGAGTGTGATTCCCGATGCTTCCAGTAGGAGGCATTTTTTTTATTGTTTGCTGCTCGCTGCATCAATATAGATTACTGAGAGAACGGCAGCTGCGCACCTAGAAGTTTCTTTTTGCCTGTTATTTGGATTTTCATTGGCGTTTTGGTGTTAAAAGTACATAACCATAAAACTAATTTTCAATACACTTTGGAAAGAAGCACCATTCTCCTCATTCTTTGTGTCCTGACCGACACCCAGGGGTGTATACTGCTAACATGTAAAACTAGAGCCTAGCAGTATCCTTTCCTTTCCAACAGTGACGTCACACACATATACCCTCTATTGATTGGATGGTTGTGGTTTGCTATTGGCTGATCTCATGTGAGTGACAGGTTGCCCCGCCCTCGTCATCAGAGAAGAGAGGAGATGCTGCAAGAGGAACTTATTCTGATTCAAGATTACAGGAACATGAATTTAACACAAAAATGATGTACACCGATAAATCATTTATAATAAACACTGCAATATTCCATTAAAAAAGAGTGTGTCTCTCTCTCTCTCTCTCTCTCTCTCTCTCTCTCCCTCTCTCTGTCTCTCTCTCTCTCTCTCTCTCTCTCTCTCAGGCTGTCAGCTGAACGGGACATCCTACAACAGTTCCCATCACTGGATCAGTCCTGTCAAACCTTGCGTCACATACAGCTGTCAGGTGCGTTGATCAATCAAACAACACTGATATACTGTAGTCCAGAACCAGATCACCAAGACCGAACAGAAGTATATCTGCAGCTGGCTGACTGCTTTACACAACTAGATTTAAATGAGAAGAAATAACATGTAGATGAACCTGCTAGCTCACCGCACACACAATATATGCTTTTTTATATTTAAGTCACTGTAACAAGAAAGAAACCAGCTACAAAAATAAACATCCTCTTCAATCTTTACTCGCACATTTAAGTTTTAGTTGTTGTTTGTACAGGAAGGAGTCGTCACTGAAGCAGAGATAAGGTGCGTCATTCACTGTAAAAACCCCAGAATACACCCGAAGAGATGCTGCCCAACCTGCCCGGGTCAGTGTGTGTGTGTGTGTGTGATGGTAGGTTTAGGGGTAGGGTTAGTGTAAGGGGACAGAATGTACAGTTTGTACAGTATAAAATCCATTATGCCTATGGAATGTCCTCACAAGTATAACAAAAAACCTGTGTGTGTGTGTGTGTGTGTGAGTCAGTGAGTGAGTTTTCATATGCAGTGCATTTTTTAGAAAAAAAGAGAAAGGGAAACCTAATCAATTTAAAAACAAGACTACTTAATCTGAATGTTATAAACAGCATTCTAGATATTAATATGCACAACATTTCCTCCATAATGTCACATGATTAAACTATCCACAAGGCTTTTTTGTCTAGAAGTGTGTTGAATATCTCTGCTAATCAGCCAGATTCTCATCACAGTGCTTGTTGATATTTTATATCTTCACAGGATGTATTTTCGAGGGGAATTTATATAAGGAAGACGAAGAATTTAATCCTGAAGGGAATCCCTGTATTAAATGCATCTGCACTGTGAGTTTATCTGCTAAACACTGTTCTCAGATCAGTCACAACAAAACACTCTGGCCAAACAATAGTAGTCCTTCTCAACTTTCAAAATGATAATAATAATAGTAAATGTAATTCCATGTTGAATATAATCATCTGTTGCTGTCTCTCTCTGACATTAGCAGCTGTAGTGAAGTGTGTGTGTGTGTGCGTGTGTGTGTGTGTGTGTGTGTGTGTGTGTGTGTTTCAGGGAGGTCACAGCATGTGTCAGAAGGTGGTGTGTCCTGTCCTGTCCTGCCCGTCTCATCTCACACACACACCGACGGGTCACTGCTGTCCCAGATGCCGTGGTGAGTTTCTCAACATCCACACACTTCCAGAACCTCAGTACACACTAACTCACGCCGTCCTCAATGACAGACATCACACACACACACACTATACTAGATATTTCCATTTCCAACAAACCATCCAAATATTACATGAGACTTCATATCAGATATTTAGTCATTCATCAATATGATGAATCCCAGACAGCAACATAGTGTCTGCCCACATCTGGTACACATCTGGCCCACATCTGGCACACGCCTGGCACACATCTGGCCCACATCTGGCACACATCTGGCCCACATCTGGCACACATCTGGCCCACACCTGGCACACATCTGGCCCACATCTGGCCCACATCTGGCCCACACCTGGCACACATCTGGCACACATCTGGCACACATCTGGCACACATCTGGCACACATCTGGCCCACATCTGGCACACATCTGGCACACATCTGGCCCACATCTGGCACACATCTGGCCCACATCTGGCACACATCTGGCACACCACACAAATTGGATAAATAATTGCTGAGCAACTCCCGCACATCGAAACAAGCCATTTGAACTAATCAGTTCAGTAAAATGAGGCTAGCTTCCCAAAAAATAAATACCTTCTAACAAAGGGCTTCCCAAACTTTCTTTGTCAGCCGAACACTTTAGATGTAAAATGTTTTGTCCACTTTTGTACATATTGTCAAAGATACATTATATCCAGGAAGAAAGTATCTATTAAAATTAGGGTTGGGTATTATTTGAATTTGAACAATTCTGATTCTGATTCTGCTTATCGATTCCAATAAAGTAAATTTAAAAAAACGTAGATATCATTCACATTTAGTCTTACTGCAAAACATTTAATTGTAGCTGAATATCATGAACAAATATAATCAGGCTAAAGAACACTTACACAAGGAAGGGTTAGCATGGTTTAAAGTCACATTGAAATGCTCACAAAGGAATCTATAAGAGGAATTGAGATTCTAATTTTATAACCTGTTATAACCTGTAACCTGTTTTATAAGTATCCCGATTCCTGACGCAGCGCAACCATCAACAATCACGTCCCTCAAAAACATTCTACATCCCTTCAAACTGTTGTGTGGATGTAATCCCAGACAGCAACACAGTGTCGGCCCGATCCGGCATGGGATCCCGATGTGTGCCGGGTCTGTGCCGGGTCTGTGCTGGTCTCTGTCCTCGTGGCCTCTGTGTAAGTGCGGGTGATGTCTCCTGCAGGTCAGAGGAAGGTGTTCGACTTGTCTCCGGGCAGCTGTCTCTTCCACAGCGAGGTCTACGAGAACGGCTCCTCCATCAGCCACGACGCCTGCACCGCGTGCACGTGTGTGGACTCTACGGTGGCCTGCAGGAGCACATGCTCCGCCCCCGGCACCTGTCATGGCTCCGGCTGCTGTGAGGAGTGCCAGACTCACCTGAAGATGGAGGATGTGAAGTACTGCAGGGTGAAGAGCAAGATATATCGGGTGAGGCGTCCACGAGCGTGGCGTAATCCCAGACAGCAACACAAGAGTCTTTCGCACCGGGTAGCTCTAGGGAACTTAGTTATAGGAACTCCAGCCACCAGGGGGGTTCCCCGAGAACTGATAGTTCCCCTAGGAGCGTTTTCCTGGTTGCATTCGCATTGCCGGCAGGAATTCTGAAGTGACGTGAGCATAGCTTGTTGTTGTGACTTTTATTTTGATGGCGCCAGCGCTCGCATTCTCCGTGTTTGTTAGTTTACGATCTGTCGAACAGTCCTGTCTCTAACATTATTAGATAGAACTGTTATGCATAGAAAGTAGACAGTAATAAAGTTATTAGCGTATGCCGTGTGTTGATGTCCAGTGTTGCTGAGCAGAAATACATAATCATGTTTCTCTCTGTCTCCTTAAAGCTGCGTTGGATTTTTTCTCAGCGTAAAGATTAAGAGCTTCATCTATCACTGTTTTACATGTTCGTAGAGTTAGTTTGTGGAGTAAATATATAGGCTATAGTATGTGTGTTTAAAAACGCCGGGTGCTGGTGTTTAGCGTGCGTTCGGCCAATCAGAGAACACTACCGCCACTGTGGCTCCTATAGTTCTGGGTTACACCGACTGTTAAGGAGGAGGAAATTAGTTCCTCCAAAAGGAGTTCCTAGAACTAAAATCGTCCCCAGTTCCTGTGGTGCGAACGCCTTTATAGTGTCGGCCCACATCTGGGACATGTGGTGTGGCGCAAGTGGGCCGGATCTGGGCCGGATCGGTTGCTGTCTGGGCTGCGTGTGTACAATATGATGAACTGGTTGCTAAAGCCTGCATATATCAAGAGAATGAGTGTGTGTGTTCGTCTCACAGGACGGGGACAGATGGTCGTCGCTGAACTGTTCTCTGTGCACATGTGTTAAGGGGAATATTGAGTGTCAGCCCAAGATTTGTGTCCCTATCACCAGCTGTCCCTCGGTAAGTCCTCATAAACACACCTACCACCAGCCCTACTTTTAGTCATACTGTACTTTATATATCACCGCTGTCGGGCAGAAACCTTGTATGTACAAAACTGCTCTTTTTCAGGAAATGGAAAAAACACTATATTTTTAAATAATTAAAGTTGTCAAAGTTGATATTGTGGCTTTATATATGATCAGACACACACGTGTCATTATATTATTAATATTTTACCTAGATCAAGCTCAAATAGAGTTATGAGTGTTTTATCCGACCACAGTAAGTGCATCAAGTTACATTTTCATCAACTTACATCTTATAAAGTTTATTTTAGCTCCACTGTTAAAGACCGTACCGGCTGTGACTCGACCAATGCTAGATTAAGATACTCTTCTCCGCTCCTCAAATACATAAAACATTAACTTTTATATATTTATAGTGTTTATAGAGTAAAGAAAACGCTGTTGTTATTCAAAGAAGCATTTCTTTTTTATCATTGCATTGCAAACAAGCAGAGACGCTTTAACTGTGCAGCACTTCATGCATTATAGAGGTGGGCGGAGTTATGAGGTTTGACGGACAGTCTGAGGAGCCAATGGAGTTACGAGACAAGCTGTCTTAATACTTTTCATTGGTTAGATATATGTAAAACTCACAGACAGACATGAAGGGTGACCAATAGTCAACAGTAATAAACTTCTTTCAAACCAAAAACAACTGATACCAGCTCTCAGCGATATGTGTCGGGTCCCCGCTATGATAACAGTAACTTTCTCAAATGTTTACAGAACAAGCGGGAACCCAGTGTGCCTGTATCTTTATCTTTCTCTATTGCTGCTCGATTACATGATAGAAAGTCTAAGGCCTTCAAAAGCCGTACAGCAAACCCATCTAATCTGGTGCCTATTACACGCCAAACTAAGATTGCGGTGGGGACAAAAAGTAAGACTCTTAAGTTAGCGCTTTTAAACATCCGCTCACTTAAAAATAAATCACTTCTAGTCAACGAATTAATAACCACAAACAACCTGGATGTTATGTTTCTAAATGAAACTTGGCTAGAAGAAAGCTGCAGTGCAACAGTCCTCAATGAAACATCCCCTCCTAACTTTACTTTTATGAGTGTCTGCAGAGCGGGCAGGCGAGGCAGAGGTTTAGCTGCTCTTTTTAAAGATGTCTATCAATGTAAGCAAATATCATTTGGTAATTACCCGTCATTCGAATATCTGGGTATTGTGTTAAAAGGTGCTCCACGCATTTTACTTATCATTGTTTACAGGCCTCCAAAATACTCTCCAGCCTTTGCTGAAGATTTTACAGAACTGTTATCAACAATTTCCTCAGAGTTTGACTGCTTTGCTATTGCTGGATGATTTTAACATTCACATAGATAATGCTGAAACCAATATGGCAAAAGAAATCAAAACTGTTTTAAAAACTTTTGATCTGACTCAGCATGTACATGGACCCACACATAATCGTGAACACACTCTAGATTTACTTATCAGCAAGGGTCTAAACATTTCATCGATTGTTATTAAGGACGTAGCACTGTCTGATCATTTCTGTATTTTCTTTGATATATTGATCTCTCCTGCCATTGAAGCTAGATCTGTGTCTGTCAAGAAGAGATGCTTAAATGAGAACAATAGTATTCTATTTATGAAGGCCATATCTTTAACACCAAGCATGTCTGCTGACTCTGTTGATTTTCTCCTTGATTCTTTTAACTCAAATGTTAAAGGTGTAATTGATGATATTGCTCCTGTGAAAGTCAGGCGAGTGGTAGACAAAAAGCACCTTGGAGAAACTCAACAGCAGTGCAAAATATGAAAAGAAAATGCAGATAAGCAGAGCGCATGTGGCGGAAGACAAAACTTGTAGTACATTATAACATCTACAAAGACACCATCCATGCTTTCAATATGGAACTAGGCAAAGCTAGACAGACTTTAACAACACACGCACTCTTTTTGCTACTGTAGAGAGACTGACAAACCCCCCAAGCCAGATTCCCAGTGAAATGCTCTCAGAGAGCAAGTGCAGGGAGTTTGCTTCTTTCTTCTCTGGGAAAATCAATAATATCAGAAAGATGATCAGCACATCCTTGAGCCGCACTGGGGTCAGACAGATCAGACAACAGCCTGAGAAAGTAGTCACTATGTCTGATTTCAAAGAAATTGATGGAAACATTTTGGAAGAAACCGTACAGCACCTTAAAACATCAACCTGCGCCCTTGACGCACTTCCCACATCTTTCTTCAAAAGTGTGTTAAACAGCTTAGAAGCAGATCTTCTAGAAGCGGTTAATGCCTCACTTCTCTATGGGACTTTTCCAAACTCCCTGAAAACTGCAGTTGTCAAGCCCCTCCTGAAAAAGAGCAATCTGGATAAGACCATATTAAGCAACTATAGACCGATCTCAAATCTTCCTTTCATAGGCAAGATCATTGAAAAAGTTGTCTTTAATCAGATGAACAAATTCTTAAGCTCGAATGGATACTTTGACAATTTTCAATCCGGTTTCCGATCGCAACACAGCACAGAGACAGCGCTCATAAAGATAATAAACGATATTCGCTTAAATACTGATAAAAGCAAATTATCAGTTCTAGTACTACTCGACCTCAGTGCTGCATTTGACACTGTCGATCACAACATACTTCTTGACAGGCTGGAAAACTGGGTGGGGCTTCCTGGGATAGTCCTAAAATGGTTCAGGTCATACTTAGAAGCGAGAGGTTATTATGTGAGTATAGGAGAGCATAAGTCTGAGTGGACATCCATGACATGCGGAGTCCCTCAAGGCTCAATTCTTGCGCCACTCCTATTCAACCTGTACATGCTCCCAATGAGCCAAATAATGAGAAAGAACCAAATCTCTTACCACAGCTCTGCAGACGACACACAGCTCTACTTATCGCCTAACGATTACAGCCCCATTGACTCACTGTTCAAATGCACTGATGAAGTCAACAGTTGGCTGTGCCAAAACTTTCTTCAGTTAAACAAAAACAAAACTGAAGTCATTGCGTTTGGAAACAAAGATGAAGTTCTCAAGGTGAATGCACACCTGCAGTCTAGGGGTCAAACAACTAAAAATCAAGTCAGGAATCTTGGTGTGTCTCTAGAGTCAGACCTTAGTTTCAGTAGTCATATCAAAGCAATAACTAAATCAGCATACTACCATCTGAAAAATCTTGCTAGAATTAGATGCTTTGTTTCCAGTCAAGACTTAGAGAAACTTGTGCATGCTTTCATCATCAGCAGGGTGGATTATTGTAATGGACTCCTCACTGGCCTTCCTAAAAAGACCATTAGACAGTTGCAGCTCATTCAGAACGCTAAGCAGAACCAGAACATATAAACACATCACACCAGTCCTCGGGGCTTTACATTGGCTCCCAGTTACATTTAGGATTGATTTTAAAGGATTATTACTGGTATATAAATCATTTAATGGCCTATGACCTCAATACATTGCAGATATGCTCACTGAATATAAACCTAACAGATCACTCATATCATTAGGATCACATCAGCTAGAAATACCAAGGGTTAACTCTAAGCAAGGAGAGTGTGCTTTTAGCTACTGTGCTGGAACCAGCTTCCAGAAGAGATCAGATGTGCTCCTACAGAAGAGATCAGATGTGCTCCTACAGAAGAGATCAGATGTGCTCCTACAGAAGAGATCAGATGTGCTCCTACAGTAGAGATCAGATGTGCTCCTACAGTAGAGATCAGATGTGCTCCTACAGTAGAGATCAGATGTGCTCCTACAATAGAGATCAGATGTGCTCCTACAGAAGAGATCAGATGTGCTCCTACAGAAGAGATCAGATGTGCTCCTACAGTAAAGATCAGATGTGCTCCTACAATAGAGATCAGATGTGGTCCTACAGAAGAGATCAGATGTGCTCCTACAGAAGAGATCAGATGTGCTCCTACAGTAGAGATCAGATGTGCTCCTACAGAAGAGATCAGATGTGCTCATACAGAAGAGATCAGATGTGCTCCTACAGAAGAGATCAGATGTGCTCCTACAGTAGAGATCAGATGTGCTCCTACAGAGGAGATCAGATGTGCTCCTACAGTAGAGATCAGATGTGCTCCTACAGAAGAGATCAGATGTGCTCCTACAGTAGAGATCAGATGTGCTCCTACAGTAGAGATCAGATGTGCTCCTACAGTAGAGATCAGATGTGCTCCTACAGAAGAGATCAGATGTGCTCCTACAGTAGAGATCAGATGTGCTCCTACAGTAGAGATCAGATGTGCTCCTACAGAAGAGATCAGATGTTCTCCTACAGTAGAGATCATATGTGCTCCTACTGAAGAGATCAGATGGGCCCCTACAGAAGAGATCAGATGTGCCCCTACAGTAGAGATCAGATGTGCTCCTACAGAAGAGATCAGATGTGCTCCTACAGAAGAGATCAGATGTGCTCCTACATAAGAGATCAGATGTGATCCTACAGTAGAGATCAGATGTGCTCCTACAGTAGAGATCAGATGTGCTCCTACAGAAGAGATCAGATGTGCTCCTACAGAAGAGATCAGATGTGCTCCTACAGAAGAGATCAGACGTGCTCCTACAGAAGAGATCAGATGTGCTCCTACAGTAGAGATCAGATGTGCTCCTACAGTAGAGATCAGATGTGCTTCTACAGAATAGATCAGATGTGCTCCTACAGAAGAGATCAGATGTGCTCCTACAGAGGAGATCAGATGTGCTCCTACAGAAGAGATCACATGTGCTCCTACAGAGGAGATCAGATGTGCTCCTACAGTAGAGATCAGATGTGCTCCTACAGTAGAGATCAGATATGCTCCAACAGAAGAGATCAGATGTGCTCCTATAGAAGAGATCAGATGTGCTCCAACAGAAGAGATCAGATGTGCTCCTACAGAGGAGATCAGATGTGCTCCTACAGAAGAGATCAGATGTGCTCCAACAGAAGAGATCAGATGTGCTCCTACAGAAGAGATCAGATGTGCTCCTACAGAGGAGATCAGATGTGCTCCTACAGAGGAGATCATATGTGCTCCTACAGTAGAGATCAGATGTGCTCCTACAGAAGAGATCAGATATGCTCCTACAGAAGAGATCAGATGTACTTCTACAGTAGTCACTTTCAAATCCAGACTCAAACCACTTCTGTTTACCTATGCATTTACTGAATGAGCACTGTGCTACTGCTCGTCCGACTGTTTTTACTGTATTTTATTTATTTATTTTATTCTAAACTGTTTTAATCATTCTTATTTCTTTTGATTATTTTAATTTCTTTATTCTAAACTGCTTTAATTATTCTTATTTCTTTTGATTATTTTAATTTCTTCTATGTAAAACACTTTGAATTACCATTGTGTATGAAATGTGCTATATAGATAAACTTGCCTTGCCTTCAAAACCATAAAAAAATCTAAACAGTAGTGAACATACATGAATCATAATTCATTTACAAATCAGACAGAGGCATAACTCATTATTTTGTGACTAGTTACTCTCAACATTTCATATGGATTTTTTCTGGATATTATAACTAAAGACTTTATATATAGAAAGACAGTGCACTCGATTTACTTATGAATGGGAGAAAAGGCAACGTGCAACATTGTGGAATAAGTCCCGCCTTCTAAATAAAAGAGCCAATCGATGATTGGTAAAGTCATCGCAAATATGGCAGCTGAGTGAACAGCCCTTCCCTGAAAGGGACATTGTTAAACGCAACCTGTTGGATTTTCCGTGTCTCTGCAAGTCTGTCTCTTTACACTGATTTGTCTTTCAGAATAAGATCCTGAATCGCACCGGCTGCTGTCCTGTGTGCACTGACAGTAAGTCCACTTCTCGACACACTCATCCTGTGCAACAGAAGAACACGTCACAATCCATTTTGAACAATCAAATGCAGTTTTTATAATAGGACAAATTCTATGTTAGAACCACCGTTTTTCTCTTTTACATCTGTCACACGCTCAACACGGTATCTTTCAATTATTAATAAGTGCTATATGTTTGCCTTCTGTTTGCACTCAAATTTCTTTTTTCAACATACCGCAGGGTTCATACAAGGTGCTTCAAGTGCTTGAATTTGACTTTTTGAAATTTAAGTCCTGGAAAACCCTTGAAAACAACCATACTTTTGAATGAAGAGGTACTTGAAAAGTGCTTAAATTATTGATAATTTTTTCGAAAATTATTTCGCACAATTATTGCTGCAGCCCGTCTGAGATATAGAGCTATTTCGCATGGCTATGAGCATGATATTAAGTTTATGATAAGTATATAATACAACTTTCATTCTTCAGGTCAATCATATATTCATGGGCAAAAAATCAGTTTGAATAAGGAGGCGGACTGCAAAAAATGTTTTTCTTATTTAGTATTTTTGTACTAGTTTCTAGTCCAAATGTCTACAAATTTTGTTAATCAAGATGCATTTACAAGAGGAGTAAAATTATATCTTGTTTTCTGGGGGGGGGGGGGGGGGGGGGGGTACACAATAATTGTGTTTCTGTTTGAATTAAGATTAATTTTTCTTACCCCATTGGCAGGTATATTTGCCTTTTTAAGCAACAATTCAGTTAATTTTGATTTATTTACCCAGAAAACTACACATCTTGTAAATGCATCTTGATTTAAGAATTTTTAGATATTTGAACCAGAAACAGGATAAAAATACTAGTAAGAAATGTATTTTTTGCTGTGCGATTTCTTTTTCATAGTGTCCTTTCAATGGTTAAGGGGATCCGGTGTCTGACAGCGCTGGTCAATGCATTGATCTCTGTGAAGTGAAACATCAGAGACACAATATAGATGTAATTTGAGTAAAAAAAAATAAAAAAAAATACAAATAAATACAAGTAATAAAGATATTGTTTGATAAGTGCTGATTGTAGAATTTCCTTGAAATTCAAAATAGTAGTCCTTGAAAGTCCTGGAATCTCATTTGACAGAATCTGTACGAACCCTGATAGTCAATACTTCACCAGCAAACACAGTCTTCATCCCTCTCTCCATCCTTCTCTCCATCCCTCTCTTCATCCCTCCATCCCTCTCTTAATCCCTCTCTCCCTCTCTCCATCCCTCCATCCCTCTCTTCATACCTCTCTCCCTCTCTCCATCCCTTTCTTCATCCCTCTCTCCATCCCGCTCTTCATCCCTCTGTCCATCCCTCTCTCATCCCGCTCTTCATCCCTCTATCCATCCCTCTCCATCCCTCTCTCCACCCCGCTCTTCATCCCTCTATCCATCCCTCTCCATCCCTCTCTCCATCCCTCGATCCCTCCATCCCTCTCTCCATCCCTCTCTCCATCTCTCTCTCCATCCCTCCCTCCATCCATCCCTCCATCCCTCTCTCCATCTCTCTCTCCATCCCTCTCTCCAGAGCCAGGCGTGTGCACCGTGTTCGGAGACCCTCACTATAACACGTTTGACGGCCGCACGTTTAACTTCCAGGGCAGGTGTAAGTACGTGCTCACTAAAGACTGCTCTCCAGCGGCCAGCTTCACGGTGCTGGTGAAGAACGATGCCCGTCGCACGCGCTCCTTCTCATGGACCACGTCAGTGGAGCTGCACACGTCAGGCTTGAGCATCAGCCTCCACCAACACCTGACCGTACGCCACAACGGCACACGCATCGCTCTGCCCTTCCACAGCACCGGCGTCCACATCGACCTGGACGGGTACCTGCTCAAACTCACCACCATCGCAGGTGAGACAAGTTCCTCATCCTTATCTCTTCAGTGTGTGCTGTTGCTGTTTGATCATGTTCATCTGTGTTCAGTGTGTGCTGTTGCTGATTGATCAGGTTCATCTGTGTTCAGTGTGTGTTGTTGCTGATTGATCAGGTTCATCCGTGTTCAGTGTGTGCTTTTGCTGTTTGATCATCTTCATCTGTGTTCAGTGTGTGTTGTTGCTGTTTGATCATGTTCATCTGTGTTCAGTGTGTGTTGTTGCTGTTTGATCATGTTCATCTGTGTTCAGTGTGTGCTGTTGCTGTTTGATCATGTTCATCAGTGTTCAGTGTGTAATGTTGCTGTTTGATCATGTTCATCTGTGTTCAGTGTGTGTTGTTGCTGTTTGATCATGTTCATCTGTGTTCAGTGTGTGTTGTTGCTGATTGATCATGTTCATCTGTGTTCAGTGTGTAATGTTGCGGTTTGATCATGTTCATCTGTGTTCAGTGTGTGCTGTTGCTGTTTGATCATGTTCATCTGTGTTCAGTGTGTGCTGTTGCTGATTGATCATGTTCATCTGTGTTCAGTGTGTGTTGTTGCTGTTTGATCATCTTCATCTGTGTTCAGTGTGTGTTGTTGCTGATTGATCATGTTCATCTGTGGTCAGTGTGTGTTGTTGCTGTTTGATCATGTTCATCTGTGTTCAGTGTGTGCTGTTGCTGATTGATCATGTTCATCTGTGTTCAGTGTGTGCTGTTGCTGATTGATCATGTTCATCTGTGTTCAGTGTGTAATGTTGCTGTTTGATCATGGAAAGCTCCAGTTGTTCTCTATATCAGTGTCAGTGTTTCTGAACTCCTGAAACGCCTCCATTGTATCTTGAGTTTCTTCCGGGAACTCGTTACAATATTCCTCATTATAATAATTCATACGCAGAATAAAGGGGCGGGGCCTGGTTGAGTTAGTTAATAGTGTGTTTAAGGGGCGGGACATTTCCCAAACACACTCAAAGCGCTCGACCAATCACAACACACTACTCCAGCTGACCAATCAGAGCACAGTGTGCTTTTCAGGAGGAGGGGCTTCATAGAGACAGGAAGTAAACAGAGCGTTACTGACAGACTGGGAAGAGAGGAGCCGCAACAATGGAGAATATGAGGAAAATAATCAACATTCAAGCAGGAAAACCTGTTCTAGTAGAGCCTGAAACATCATCAAGAGTTTGTTAAAGGGAGGAATATGGGCTGCGTATTGCATTGTGACTGCATTAGAGCTGGGCGATAATATAGTTTACATTTTGCAACAATACAAGCAGTTAAATATGTTATACAGTATATATTTCCCTATGCAAATATAGTGTATACATGCAGGTGAAGTGGGACATATATCCAGCTGTCAGTATATGACATTCTGGCCAAAATTGATTTGTGTCTGGTCCTCTTTACGGTGCGCTGCTGATTTGAAAGTATTAACTGACTCTACAAAAAAAAAAACTGGGAATTTTGCAGTGTAAGAATAAATCAATTTAAGATTAGGTGCCTAGCACAGTGTTGACCCTTGGACTAGCAACAGACTGTGATCATTACCTCTCTCTCGCCTGTATGCCGTTGATCAAGCTTTGTGCTAGCAGCTCAAATCCCTCGTTCCCAAATAGCACAGAGTAACACACCTTTCTGTTTCAAAAGAGCATGTTCGACTTAAAGTGATCAATCTATAAGCTTCCAATTAGCAATTTAGCATATCAAGTTTATTCCTGCAGCGCTTTATACAATACAGATTGTTTAGAAACAGCTTCACATTAACAAAAAGCTAAATAACAAAATTATTAAATTATGAAAATAATTCAGTTCCAGCTGTAAAGCAGCTCTACAGTGTAAATGATAGTGCTGTTATTCGGCTCAATGTTGTTTCAATGCACTTCAATAACAGTGTCAGTGTTGCAAAATTGATCAATTATGAAACGAGTTCAGTTCAGTTATAAGCAGAAGACAAAGGTCCCAGCTGACAGGGAACATTCTGGCGAGGTTATGTATTGATAGAACATTTCTTCAGAGTTTCTGGTCTTGAATAATGTTCTCAAAACATTAGCACAAAAACATTATTTTTACATAATTCATGAAGGATTTTCTCTGAAATGTTTTGGGCGTTTGTCAAATGTTTTTTCAATGTTATTACACTGTGCACGAGCTGTGCATGCGAGCATGTCTACTGATACATTTGCGGTCGAACCGAGATAAATAACTATGAGCGCATGTGCACGATCTGAGGTACAACCATGCATCGGTGATTATAAGGAATAAATATAACTATCACTAACAACAAATGACATAAATATACATGGAATTGTAGCAGTGTCACAGCAGTAGAATAAAATTAAGTAAACGACCTTAAATGTAAACAGGGATACAGGCGGATTAGCGTCGCTGAGAATGTTCAACAATTATGTGATTACTTACAGTGTGATGCACGCACATGCACAATCGATAAACTCCTCCGATTTGGGCTAATACACTATATTTCACTCTACAAACTATATACAATATTCAGCCGATCTCCTTTCCCATTTATCACCCGTCTTACTCTCTTCCTGTCACTTCGCAAAAACTCCAGTGGACAGTTTTGGAATAGTCCATTTCTCGCTGAATAACAGGGTTAGCTGGGAGAGTCCATGTGCCAAAGGGGAGCACTTTTTACAGCCGCCCCCAAATTCACAGTGTGAATTTGCCAATCTTAAGTGTCTTTGCTACAATAAATTTAAAGCTAGCCGGGAAGAGAGGGCAGGCAAATTATTTTGGCTACAGGTCGGGTGTAAGTTTTGCCGTCAACCTGTATTTCCGCGGATCTGACTCTCTTATCCAACCCAGGAAAGACCTGAACAATTCTCCCTACAGGCCAAAGAGCGCGGGGCAGTTTTTGATCCACAATCATTACTGTGTCACCGACCCGCAGGTCAGCTTTTTCAGTCTTCCATTTCTGTCTGATCTGGAGTTTGGGTAGGTAGTGCTGAATAAAGTGCCTCCAAAAGTGGTCAGCCAAAAGCTGGCTATGTCTCCACCTCTTACGGCTCAGGAGTTCAGAGTCTTGGTATACCATTTGCGGTAATGAGGCATCTCGCCGCCCCATCAACAAGATGTTCGGAGTTACTGGATCTGGATCAGCAACGTCTGAAGAGGTGTAACCAATGGGTTTGGAGTTTAGGATTTCTTCTATTTCTATGAAGACAGTTCTCAGCACTTCTTCTGTAACTGTCTGGCTGCCAATGGTGACGTGAAGTGCAGCCTTTAGAGAATGAATTTCTCTCTCCCAACATCCGCCGAAATGGGGTGAACTGGGTGGATTGAAGGTGAATCTTATTGGTTGGCTAGCGAGTTGAGCTTGAAGTTCAGGATGAAGGGCGATGAATGATTCTCTCAGTTCCCTTTCTCCTCCTTTAAAATTGGTGCCTTGGTCTGACAGAAGCTCGAAGGGTTTACCACGTCTGGAGATAAATCGTCGTAATGCCATCAAGAAGGAATCTGTGTCGATGCTGGTGAGTATGTCAATGTGGACTGCACGGGAAGTCATGTATTTGAAGATGATTCCCCATCTTTTTTTCATTCCTGCGTCCCACCTTTATAGTGTAAGGTCCAAAGCAATCCATACCTGTTGAATAGAAAACAGGTTGATGGATCCTCAATCTCCGTGTTGTGAATGGCACAATATAGCCTATGGGGTCTTACTGCCTAGCGAGGATCTGGTATATGCTCTGCATAGTTGGAAGTGGGTGGTCTGCCTGCCGCTGCTTATAGGAAAGAGTGTCTGATGAGCAATGCCAGTGTAACCCACGAGTTGACTCTTGTGCATCTTGATGACCTTCGCTGAGCCACTGGACGCTGCTTTGAGATTGAGCATCAGCTGGCAGGTGGCTGATGACTGATGGATCATTGCTCTCCCACTGTCTTAGATCGAAGCCTCCAGAACTTAAGAGACTGCGGAGTCGGTCTACAAGACCTTTTGTTGTCTCACTTGAGGTGAAGCTCTGAAGCCAGTTGTCAACATAGAAAGATTTCTCTACTGAGAACTGTGATCCATGACGTGCTTCCTTTAACTCGTATGTGGCGCAGCAAGGACTGCACGTTGTTCTGAATGGAAGTACTTTCCATTCATACACATCTGGTGCCTTGTCTCTCTGAAGATCTCTCCAAATGAATCTCAGTAGTGGTTTGTCCTCAGGCAAAAGGCATACCTGGTGGAACATCCCACGAATGTCACTACGAATGGCGATAGAATGTTCTCTGAATCGCAGAAGAACTGACAGAAGAGAAGGACTAAGTGGTGGACCAGGAAGCAAGTACTCGTTCAGGTTGTGGCCTTGGTAAGCAAACGAACAGTTGAAGACAACCCTTTTCTTCTCATTATGCTCCACCAAATGATGTGGAATGTACCAGCTCTCTTTGGAACAGTCCACCTGCTCAGGAGTGAGTTTCGTGATGTAGCCAGCTTGCTGTAACCTGACTATCTCCTCTTGGTAGGCCGCCGCTTGATCAGGATTCTTGTTCAAACGATTCTCTATTCCCCTTTATTGTGGCAGGACAGCTTCTTTGGGTGCATGTAGACCTGGCATATCTTTAGCACGTAGAAGAGGGGTCGCATAGTGCAGGATTTTGTTAACATCCACTCTCCTGGTTTTATCCTGAAGAAGTTAAATGGACTCTTGATCCTGTTTAGACCTTATCAGTACCTTCTCATTTCGATATGGAAGAATGTCCATTTTCCACAGTTTCTCCACATTTGCATAAATGTTGTTAGTGGGCTGTAAGCTGGTGAAAAGACATTGCTGTGGGGAAAGTCTGCTGGTTAGTTCTTGTGCTGGGCCCTGTAGCGTCCATCCTAGGCATGTTCTCACAGCAGCAGGCCCACCAGGTGAACCCAATCTGACTGGTTCTATGGGTGTGATGAGGTGAGGGCAGTCAGAACCAATGAGAACTACTGGTTTTACTTTGTAAAGGTGCTGTAGTGGCAGGCCTACAAGTTGCTTGTGCTTCTTCTGGAGTACCTTGACGGGATGCGTGTGCTCTGCGAGACCCAGACTATTGGCTGTGAATGCGCTCTGTATCTTGAAAGCCTTACGAGGATTAGCCACTGAAGACACAGTAAAGATCACAGCCGCCCTGTGAAGAGTCTGTGTATCTTGCCTGACTGTACGGAGAACCAAGTCCTCTGGCTGTCCTTTCAGATTCAACCTCTGCACATCTTTGTGTAGAATAATAGTCCGCTCTGACCCATCATCAAGGATTGCATATGCCTCCATGGATTTGTTGCCATTTTACAGCAGAACCTTAGCAAGTGCTTTCTGTTACAAGATGGACAAAGGGCTTTCAGTGTGCAATTGGCAGCATGATGGCCACGCCCACAGCGCCAGCATCTATTTTGGCCTTTAATCCAATTCACCTTCTGCTCTTTGTTGAGTAACTTAAAGTTCTCACAGCCGCTCAGGAAATGTCTGTTGTTGTCGCAGTATGGACAGTGAACATTCACCCCTTCTCTCTTAGCAGCAGTTGGTTTGGGTGGATAAAATGGTGATGCTGGGCTGGCCTTTGGTCTCTCTGTACCAAGGAGGATGGTAGTGGGTTTGCGGGGCTGCCTAAAGTCTCTCCTCAACTCCCTCCTTGGCACTGTCGTAACTCTACACTGACTGGTATAGTCAGTGTGGTCATCCTGAACTTGTAGCTCGTACTCAAGCCAGTCCGCAAAGTCCAATAATGTGGGGATAGTGACATGAAGAGGATGTGTTTACCTCTTGAAACTGGACCTGAGATCATGTGATAATTTGCTCATCAGTCTGGACACATGTGATCCACACTCCAACTCGACATTACCTTTCTGACCCAGCTGTTCCAACATACTGACCAGGGAACGCACTTGGAGTCCGAACATGCGAAAAGTTTTCACATCTACACTGCGAATGTTTGGTCCATCTATCAGTTCTGCAATGCGTTGCAAGGCTAGCCGATGTGGCTGGCCATACATTTTATTGAGGGCTATCATCGTGCTTGTGAAGGGAAAGCTTGAGTTACTGTATGAGTCTGCCACAAGTAAGGCTTCCTCCAACTTAAGATGGTCCGTGAGGATCTGATACTTGAATCGCTCTGTTGCATCCTCAGGCAAAATGTTCTCCAATGCTATTCTAAATCGAGAGAACTCTTTAGAATCAGGGGAGGTTAGGAAGGAAATGGTTGGAGCAGGGCCTCGGTACATTTTCTCCTGCATTGATGAAGGCTGATAATACGCCTGTCTGTGGTCTGAATGCGGAGGTAGCACACGCTCATATGTTGTGGTTTCGAACTCTGGCTGATGAGCTGGAACGTGTTGGGAGGAATGAGAGAACCTGGGTTGAGGTGGGTCGCTGTAACGCAATTGTGGTGGTGCTCTTACATGTATTGAGGAGGAAATATCATTTTTTCTGAAATCCTCAGCTAATCCAAGTCGCTCATCCATTGTAGCTGGGCACGGTTTTCTCATGGCCGTAAGCGGTGTTGGTGGGTTTGTCCGTGGGGCTGGAGTAGGACGGAACCGTGTCAGGGCTTACCACTGAAGAAAAGGGACCTGGAGATAGCACTGGTAAAGTCACTGGCCTGGAGGGGGCTCCCCTTTCCGCCTTAAGACTTTGAAGTTCCTGATGTAAAATGGCATTCTGTTGTCGCATCTCCTGTAATTTTGAAATAATATCTGGAAGCTGGCTGGTTTGTAGCCGCAAGTCTGCATTCTCGCGTTTCATCACCTGCAGCATAGCTTTCATACTTTCTCTTCTCCCCGCCCATCGGATCTTTCACTTTGCCATTCATCTCTCAGTGTCCACTTATCATGATCTAACTCTTGACTGACAGGAGAAGTCGATCGAGTCTATCCTACCATACTTGGTGACTGAACTCTGCTATGGCTGAATTCTGGGAGTGGCTGTCGATGTGGCAATGGCTCACCAAGCTCGTAATCCACTAAATGAGTCGGTGGGTTGATCTGTCTTCGTGGGCGCACGACAGGCTCTTTCCTCTCATGTTGAGACATCTCTGTAGCAATTCAACAATCTGGCTCGAAGGACCATGAAAAATCTTTTAACTATTCACTCCAATTGCTAGTTCAGGTTTGGCTTAAGGCTACAATTTGTCCCGTCAGAACAATGATGTCTCACTCAGGTTATATTCCAAATCGTTGGTTTATTAAAAGTGCATAGATGTGTGGTTCTGTGAATACAAAATACAGATATAAATATGGATATAAACATATATACAACAAACAATATAAATAAAGCTTATTTGGTAAAATACTGACTAACCGAGGTGAAATTTAACAATACAATCTCTATGATGAAATACTTAAATACGTAGGGATGGATGTGTGTGCGCTAACACTGTGCACGAGGTTTGCATACGAGCATGGCTACTGATGAATGACCGAGATAAACAACTATGAGCGCATGCGCACGATCTGAGGTACAACCATGCATCGGAGATTATAAGGAATAAATATAACTAGCACTAACAACAAATGACATAAATATACATGGAATTGTAGCAGTGTCACAGCAGTAGAATAAAATTAAATAAACAACCTTAAATGTAAACAGGGATACAGGCGGATTAGCGTCGCTGAGAATGTTCAACAATTATGTGATTACTTACAGTGTGAGGCACGCACATGCACAATCGATAAACTCCTCCGATTTGGGCTAATACACTATATTTCACTCTACAAACTATATACAAAATTCAGCCGATCTCCTTATCACCCGTCTTACTCTCTTCCTGTCACTTCGCAAAAACTCCAGTGGACAGTTTTGGAATAGTCCATTTCTCGCTGAATAACAGGGTTAGCTGGGAGAGTCCATGTGCCAAAGGGGAGCACTTTTTACAGGAATGTTCCCTTAAAGTTCGTATAACATTTTCAAAACATTTAAAAAACTGGACTCATAACTCATAATAACATAACTCTGATAGTGTCAGTGCAGTTAAAGGGCTGGTTGATTATGATTTCACTTTTCTAACTGTAGTTAGTGTGTAATGTTGCTGTTTGAGCATAAACAACATCTACAAAGTTACGACGCTCAAAGCTCAAAGCAAAGGGAGATATTTGCTTTTACAGAAATCGCTTTTTAAGGACTGCAACAAACGGCTGGTCGGAACTACAATGAGCTTCTTCATGGAATGAACGCCCCCTGAACACGGTTTATAGATTATCATGACAGAATATGCTAATCACAGACTAGAAGATAACTACACATATACATAAATCCATCAACTAACCGTTCAGAAATGTCCTGTTGCTTTACATGTTGTCACTTCTTCTGGAGTCTCTCCATCATTGCCTGAGTCCAGTTTGAACATAAAAGGCTAAAAGTTTTTGTAATTTTCAGTGTATGTGTGTGTGTGTGTGTGAGGTAAAAGCTCACGAGCTGTTGTAGCTCCGCCCCCTCTGCCGGGAGCAGCAGCTCATTTGCATTTAAAGGGACACACAAAACAGTCTTTGCTCACCCTTAAAAAGTGACAACTTTAACATGCTATATAAAAATATTTTGAGCTAAAACTTCAGAGTGCAGAATGAGAATGATAAATTATACAAATATGCAGATGATATGGCACTTGTGGTATTTTTATGGAAAGACTGTGTACATTTTGAGTGAGGAGCAGGATTTGAAACTAGAAAAATGGTGAAGCAAGTTCTTATTTGATAAATGCAAGTAAAACAAAAGAGTTGATTTTAATTTATTCAGAGCCTCTAACAGAAATAATGTTATATGATCAAACTGTTGAAATTGAGAAGACTTTTAAGTATTTGGGAACCATGATTGACTGTAAATTGAATTTCTCTGATAATGTGGATCTTATCTAAGAAAGGAAATCAAAATATATTCTTGCTAAGGAAATTGAGAGAATTTTCTTGAGAGAAGTCAGGTCGTTCTGCAAAGAGTTTATGTAAGCTTAATTCAGAGTGTTTTAGGCTATAATATAACTGTGTGGTTTGGTGAATTACATCTGTGAATAAAGTAAAATTAGACAGAATTATAAGAGTAGCAGGTAAAATTATAGGATCTAAGCAAAAGTCAGTCGCTCAATTTTATCAAACTGCAGTTCAGAGAAAAGCTTTGACTATACCGAAACACAACACACCCCTCGAATCATGTTTTGCCATGAGGTTGTCGTTACAGATTATACAGGCATTACACCACCCTTTTAAATCGATAATATTACTGAATATATGTAGAAGAAAAGGTTTATGTTATAGGTCTTAATTCCCCAGACAGGTAGAGCCCAGGTCCGGCCCTGTCTGGGCTGTGTGGAACCATGTGTACCGAATGTGGGGCCGGATGTGGGCCAGATGTGTACCGGATGTGGGCCGACACTGTGTTGCTGTCTGGGTTTTTATTACCTTAGAATGAGCCATTTCTAACTACACACACCAGTTCCCCGTACAGCGACATGTTTCTACGGTGGCCCTGAGCGCACAAACGCGTTTCGTCACTATGTTGTTCTTCATGTAAAGAAGCTGCTAAAGTCAGCAAATAAAACACTGACACAATGATGAACGAGTAACAACAATATTCGCAATAACATATCGTTTTACTGAATAATTAAGTTAACGTAATTTCTTAATTTATCTTTGTAAAGAAACCTCATGTTTAACTGGCTGCTCTCTGCTGTCTCAGACGATGACAGCACTTCCTGTCGGCCACACTTCTGTTTGGTGCCATTCACAACCTCACCAATAGATGCTGCTAAAAATTACACACTGCACCTTTAAGTAAATGATTCAGCCAAACGCTGTTTGACGAGGTTTTTAGAAAGCCTGTCACACCATCAACATCTCAAACACAGGCAAATGCATTCTGTGTGTTTTCCCTCACTCGTCCCTAGGCCTGGAGATCTCGTGGGACGGGGACAGTCTGGTGGAGGTGGTCGCGGCCCCGCATCTGAAGGAGCGTCTTTGCGGGCTGTGTGGAAACTACAACGGTCACAGGCGAGACGACTCGCTCGGAGGAGACGGACAGTTTAAGTTTGACGTGGATGAGTTTGCTGAGTCCTGGCGTGTGGAGGACAACGAGGTGTGTGAGGCTCCCAACCGCAAGCCCACGTCATTCCTCTGTCCCGGCTCAGTCAAAGTGAAGCTCCGCGCGTACAGAACCTGCCACAAGCTCAAGTCCTGGGAGTTTCAGAAGTGCCATTCTGTTGTAGACTTTACCTCCTTCTACAAGTGAGTTCCCCACTCATCATTATCAAACTACAGGCTCTGAGGAAACTCTCTGAACTTATTAACAGCATTGTCAAGTCAAGTCATCTTCATTTATACAGCGCTTTTAACAATATAGAGTGTTTCAAAGCAGCTTTACAGTGATAATAGGAGATTAAAGTAACAGAGATTGTTTTGGCGTTACAGCAGATCCAGTATAAAGTTCTAGCTATAGTTAGTTTTGATTTATTCACTGTCATTGCTCATTGACTAAGCCAAACTAAACAATAGGTCTTTAGATGAGATTTATAGATCTCAAATGTAGGAAAAATGTAAACCCAGATGTAAAAGGTTAAGAATGTAAGTATGTATGTTAAAATACATTCTCTTAACCCAGTTTATTGATATGACAACAGAAAATTTTATTTATTTATTCGTGTTCTATTTATTTATCAATGTTATTTATATTAGATTAGATCAGGTTAAATAATTTGATTGAACAATAATTCTAATTTTCTTCCAAGAACATGGATATGTTGCACAAGTTGTTAGCACTATTTGAAGACCAGGAGTAAAACATTACCGACAGAAATCCAAAAACAAATTACCAAAATACTAATTTCGTGGATCAACCACTGTCTGTAAAGTGGATTGTAATTTGTAATTGACCGGTCAATGGCACGACATTCTATTCTGACACTGTTGCCTGAGAGCGGCACATGTTTGTCTGTTGGTGATGCTGCGACGCCAGCAGGAAAACACGGAGCGGATTAGCAGAATCAGTGGATCTTTAGCAGAGCAATAACAAAACTACTACTGAATTAGGCTGAGGTTTAGGGGTGTGGCTACTGAATCAGGCTGAAGGTTAGAGGCGTGGCTACTGTATCAGGCTGAGGGTTAGGGGCATGGCTACTGTATCAGGCTGAGGGTTAGGGGCGTGGCTACTGAATCAGGCTGAGGGCTAGGGGCGTGGCTACTGCAGCAGACTGAGGGTTAGGGGCGTGGCTACTGAATCAGGCTGAGGGGTGTGGCTACTGAATCAGGCTGAGGGCTAGAGGCGTGGCTACTGTATCAGGCTGAGGGTTAGGGGCGTGGCTACTGTATCAGGCTGAGGGTTAGGGGCGTGGCTACTGTATCAGGCTGAGGTTTAGGGGCGTGGCTACTGTATCAGGCTGAGGGTTAGGGGCGTGGCTACTGAATCAGGCTGAGGGTTAGAGGCGTGGCTACTGTATCAGGCTGAGGGTTAGAGGCGTGGCTACTGTATCAGGCTGAGGGTTAGGGGCGTGGCTACTGTATCAGGCTGAGGGTTAGGGGCGTGGCTACTGTATCAGGCTGAGGTTTAGGGGCGTAGCTACTGTATCAGGCTGAGGGTTAGGGGCGTGGCTACTGAATCAGGCTGAGGGTTAGGGGCGTGGCTACTGTATCAGGCTGAGGGTTAGGGGCGTGGCTACTGTATCAGGCTGAGGGTTAGGGGCGTGCCTACTGTATCAGGCTGAGGTTTAGGGGCGTGGCTACTGTATCAGGCTGAGGGTTAGGGGCGTGGCTACTGTATCAGGCTGGGTTAGGGTTAGAATATAATTAAAAATGATTAATTTTGGTATTCCATTTTGGTGATGCTGGTGGTGCATACATTATACACTTTTTCAATGCTAATTGTAAACAAGTCAGTGAGATTAACTACTAAAACTCATTCTGCTTCCTCACTGTATCTGTCTCTCCCCATGTCTTCATCTCGTTAGGTCATGTGTCACAGACATGTGCGAGTGTCCAGTGCATAAGAACTGTTACTGCGAGTCGTTCATAGCATACAGTCGAGCGTGTGAGAGAGAGGGCATCCGAGTGCCCTGGAGACCGGAGCTCGCCTGCCTCAGTAAGTCACACCTGACACAATGATTGACAGCCGCCACTCAAACTCACTTTAACATTCATTGTATGGTGTTTTGTTTTAGTTTTTGAATACATGTTTTTAGAAAATTGTGAAAAAATACAAAACCTGTGTACTAACCATTCTCTCCTTACATTCTGAATGTTTTGGGATTGAATGTGATGTGGATGTCTCTGATCCTGATGTCTAGAGGGACATTAAAGAGCTCATGCTTTTTTCCATCTGTGTTTGGAGTGTAATGTTGCTGTTTGATCATCTTCATCTGTGTTCAGTGTGTGTTGTTGCTGTTTGATCATGTTCATCTGTGTTCAGTGTGTGTTGTTGCTGTTTGATCATGTTCATCTGTGTTCAGTGTGTGTTGTTGTTGATTGATCATGTTCATCTGTGTTCAGTGTGTGTAGTTGCTGTTTGATCATGTTCATCTGTGTTCAGTGTGTGTTGTTGCTGTTTGATCATGTTCATCTGTGTTCAGTGTGTGTTGTTGCTGTTTGATCATGGAAAGCTGCAGTTCTTCTCTATATCAGTGTCAGTGTTTCTGAACTCCTAAAACGCCTCCATTGTAGTCTTGAGTTTCTCCCGGGAACACGTCACAATATTCCTCATTATAATAATTCATACGCAGAATAAAGGGGTTAAACTGGCGGTTATGGTAAGGGGCGGGACATTTCCCAAACACACTCAAAGCGCTCGACCAATCACAACACACTGCTCCAGACGACCAATCAGAGCACAGTGTACTTTTCAGGAGGAGGGGCTTCATAGAGACAGGAAGTAAACAGAGCGTTACTGACAGACTGGGAAGAGAGGAGCCGCAACAATGGAGAATATGAGGAAAATAATCAACATTCAAGCAGGAAAACCTGTTCTAGTAGAGGCTGAAACATCATCAAGAGTTTAAAAAAGGGCAGAATATGGTTTCTTTAACCGTAAGGAGCAACAGTTCCTGTGAATGAGCAGCAATGAACTGTAGCTGATCCTGCAGAACGAGTTCCTCTGAAACCCTCCCCCTCCCCAGCACCACTTGTCTATGTCTGCTACAGGGATATTATGTATCTATTGGTGCAGCGCAGCATCAAAAAGTGGTCCTTGAAGCTGATTGGCCAGTATCTGGGTTTTATTTAGGATTAAGCACAGCTATGACTGCTTCACTGCACAGATCTGTGAGTCACTGTGCAACACCCTTTGCACCCAGAGAAAAAGAATACTGGCATTGTCGATTAGATATATTTTAAACAAAGAAACATCATTTTTTAGAGCTGTATCTGTTCTTCATATTTGACTAGTGTTCATTTCTTTTTTCTGCTGTAGGCACACACTGCAAACATGGTGCGGTTTATGACACATGTGGACCCGGCTGCACTAAAACCTGCTATAACTGGAACGAGGTCGGGCCGTGTCACAGACCCTGTGTGGCCGGCTGCCACTGCCCTGCCAACCTGGTCCTGTTTCAGGGTCACTGCATTAAACACACAACCTGCCCCGGGCGATGATGACCCACGTGACCCGTACAGGAGATCCAGACACACAGAGGAGAAGAGAACTGGGCAAACGGGACTGTAGCAAGCGGCAACCTTCCGGTCTCTCTCTTAAATCCAACACTGAAGTGACTTAAACTGCAGTTCCTCCACTGGCCACTAGAGGCCGGCTGCAGAAGAGACTCAATCCCATTGACCCGCATGTTAAACTGCAGTTCCTCCACTGGCCACTAGAGGCCGGCTGCAGAAGAGACTCAATCCCATAGACCCGCATGTTAAAACACCCAACTTCACAGCAGGATAACGTGTTTATAGCCTGGTGTTAAAAGTGGTTTTGGTCTATACAGCTAATTCTGTCCTTCATGACGACTGTGAGGGGGGTGAATTATTTTATGACTCATCTGTTTAAATTAAATTAAGCCTTAAAGTTCTGCGTAATTAAGGGCATGGCCACTTTAGTGACAGGTGGATTGCCTCTGTTGTCACTACTAGCGTTTGTCTGCTGTGTGTTAGTGTCACGTCTTCTCAGCTAATCCGCCTCGCTGCACATGTTCGTTTATCCGGGAGTGACTCAGCCAAGATGGCGACGGCCGGCTTAGGGCTTCAGAAACTCTCTTCAGAAACTTACGGGTGACGTCTCAAACATATTTTTATACAGTCTATGGACTGTACAGTACTCAGATACTCATAAACCGTGCCTTGGCCCAGCTCCTCCATCACTCGCTCCCAGGATTTGGTTTTCACCACTGAAGTGCCTTACCGCTGGAATTAACTCATTCCTGATGTTTCAAAATAAAGAACTGGAGTTACACGAGCGCTATATGGCAAACATAAACTATAGTATTATCCATTTATTGGGTCAGCCAGTATTTAACACACAATTTCTTGACTGAAAGGGAAACTATTTATGTATTTGTTGTTTATTTTGTAAGTCGGGGACTCAAATGTGACTGTTATAGCTTTAAAGAGAAGTGTACTGTATTCATCCAGCCCAGTGTTCATACACTGATGTGTGTGTGTGTGTTGTTATACCTGTACATTTCACTTGACACAGGAAGATATTATATATATATGACCAGTATAAAGCTTATATACTTTTTCAGAAATAAGCTAGTTTTTCTTTGAAAGTGTTTGGCACAGCTCAGGTTCAGACATGTTTTGTGTGTAGATTCAGAATCGGGATAAAGAGGGATTTTGCACCCGAGGAAAAAGAGCCCAAAAAGAACTAAATTCAAAACTTCATGTTAAGTGAATTGTGGCAAGAATTTTCACAAGGTACATGAAAATGGTCTTTTAAATTGATAAAACTTTGCAATATTGACCTGAGTGTTAAGTGTGTTGTGTTTTTCCAAGTCCTGTTTAGTTAAGTGTTATTTAAGCGGCATTAATCCTGACACACACACACACACTCTCGCATACTCTCTCACTCACACACACACTAGCATACTCTCTCTCACTCTCTCACACACACACACACACACACACACACACATACTCGCACTCCACACACACACACACACACACTCTCGCATACTCTCTCTCACTCTCACACACACACTCGCATACTCTCTCTCACTCTCACACACACACACACACACTCTCTCGCATACTCTCTAACACACATACTCGCACTCCACACACACACACACTCTCGCATACTCTCTCTCACTCTCACACACACACACACACACTCGCATACTCTCTCTCACACACACACACACACACTCTCACATACTCTCTCACTCTCACACACACACACTCACACACACTCGCATACTCTCTCTCACTCTCACACACACACACTCTCTCTCACACACATACACACACTCGCATACTCTCTCATACACATACTCGCACTCCACACACACACACACACTCTCGCATACTCTCTCTCACTCTCACACACACACTCCCACACACACTCGCATACTCTCTCTCACTCTCACACACACACACACACTCTCGCATACTCTCTAACACACATACTCGCACTCCACACACACACACACACACTCTCGCATACTCTCTCTCACTCTCACACACACACTCACACACTCGCATACTCTCTCTCACTCTCTCACACACACACACACACTCGCACTCCACACACACACACACTCTCGCATACTCTCTCACACACACACACACACACACACACACACACTCGCATACTCTCTCGCACTCCACACACACACACACTCTTTCACACACACTCGCATACTCTCACACACACACACTCGCATACTCTCTCACACAGACTCGCATACTCACACACACACACACACGCATTCTCTCTCACACACACACACACACACACTTGCATACTCTCTTGCTCACCCACTCACTCACACACTTGCATACTCTCTCACTCACACACACTCTCACCTGCATACTCTTTCACTCACATACACACTCACACACACACTTGCATACTCTCTCGCTCACACACTCCCTCACTCAATCACACATATACACACACACACACACACACACACACACACACACACACTCTCTCTCACTTGCATACTCTTTCACATACACACACACACTTGCATACTCTCTCGCTCACACACGCACTCACTCACACATATACACACACACACACACACACACACACACACACACACACACACGGGCCCTGCCCTAAAAGAAAACAACATTCTTTCCACAGCTCTGAAAGGACATCGGAGAGAATGAGTGTTATCAATCAGTGTAACAGAGTCGAGTCGTGAACTTTCTTTTACTCACAAACTTTTTTCCAAGAAAATTGTTTTAGTTCAAATGTGTTTGTACAGTTTTGGTTGTAGATGCTGTAACTGTTTTCACCTTGACTAGATCAATGGTGACGTGATTCATATATAACGTCCTTCTTCAGTATTGCCACCCTTGGTAAACATCATCCATATTCACAAAAATCAAACCTCTAAGTAATATTATATGAAAGATAATTGTGGAACAAATCCATCCATTTTCAAAACTACTTTGTGCATGTGATCGTGGTTAACTAATGTGAAATTCTAATTAATTCTTTCAAAAGAGTTTGAATTAATATTCAAAATAATATAAAAGAAAAATGTGCTTTTTGGGTGAGGGTTATTGTGGATTATTAAATACAATACACAATCTTGAGCTCTGCGAAAGAAAGTCATAGAGGATGAGCTAACAACATATCTCCTCAGAGCGTTTGCTAATGTTCACCTTGAGTTATAAAAATGTTATATCTAAATGTCTATTATATCTGAATGAACTATTAAAAGTCCAGTTTTTTAAATGTTTGAAAAACGTTTCTTGGTTATGCGAATGTTATGGGAACGTTACTTTTGAATAATCTCTGAACATCCTGAAACTAGTAGTAACATTTAAAAAATGTTGGATGAACATCCAACTAAAAATCTCAGAAAAACACTCCATGAACGTTGTATAAATAATGCTTTTGCTAATGTTATGATTATGTTATTAAAGACCAGGGGCCTCGTTTTTACAACAGATTTGAAGATATCGCTATTCTCCAGTAAAGCAGTGGTTCCCAAACCTGTCCTGGCGCCCCACCAGCACTGCAGGTTTTCTTTGTCTTCCTAATCAAACACACCTGATTGAACTCATTAGCTCATCATCACATGGGTTAATGAGCTGATGAGTTGAATCAGGTGTGTTTGATTAGGAAGACAAAGAAAACATGCAGTGCTGGTGGGGCGCCAGGACAGGTTTGGGAACCACTGCAGTAAAGGATTTGGACGTTGACTGGAGCTCTATTATAATGTTAATAACATTAATCATCTGAGCACAATTTCAAGATCATTTATAATTTTCACATCTGGAAGAGATGCGTGTTTTCTGCGCGTGATCGTTTTCTGAATCACACACACATACACACTTGAGAAATGATCGTAAGATCAAATGTAGGGACAGACACTTGAAAAATGAGGCGTCTGATAACTTTTAACAAACTTTAACGTTAACATTATCGTTAACGTTAAAGCTGGTTTAATGCCTTATATAATTATAATGTGGTATAATTCACAAGATGTAAAATAAGTCTCTGATGTCCCCAGAGTGTGTATGGGAAGTTTAACTCAAAATACCCTACAGATAAAATATATAGCATGTTAAAGTTGTCACTTTTTAAGGGTGAGCGAAAAGTTGTGTGTGTCCCTTTAAATGCAAATGAGATGCTGCTCCCGGCACAGGGGGCGGAGCTACAACAGCTTGTGTGCTTTTAACACACACACACACACACACACACACACACACACACACACACACACACACACACACACACACACACACACACACACACACACACACACAGAAAATTACAAAAACTTTTAGCCTTTTATGTTCAAACTGGAGTCAGGCAATGATGGAGAGACTCCAGAAGAAGTGACAACATGTAGAAGCAACAGGACATTTCTGAACGGTTAGTTGATGGATTTATGTATGTGTGTAGTTATCTTCTAGTCTGTGATTAGCATATTCTGTCATGATAATCTATAAACCGTGTTCAGGGGGCGTTCATTCCATGAAGAAGCTCATTGTAGTTCCGACCAGCCGTTTGTTGTAGTCCTTAAAAAGCGATTTCTGTAAAAGCAAATATCTCCCTTTGCTTTGAGCTTTGAGCGTCTTAACTTTGCAGATGTTGTTTATGCTCAAACAGCAACATTACACACTAACTACAGTTAGAAAAGTGACATCATAATCAACCCCCCCTTTAATGGGACACATGTGCCGTGGCTTTAGAGACTGGGATAAACCTTCAGCAGGACAGTAGTCTACTGAGCTTAGAGACACACATTTTGTGACCCAAAGATCACACCGTGGTGCCATTTCAACACAGCTTTTGCTAATATCCTAGTCACAGATAACTTTGTGGGATGAACCCAACGTTGCAGTTATGGGATGGGTGGCTTCCGCTTAATGTGTGTCTTTATTTCTGGAGTTCAGACTGACCCTGAGCACACTGAGATCTGCTTTCTCTGAACAGTCACTGGATGAACTGCTAACCCCAGTGGACGAGGTGCTGGTTCTGGACAGCAGGTTCTTGTAGTGGACGAGGGGCTGGTTCTGGACAGCAGGTTCTTGTAGTGGACAAGGGGCTGGTTCTGGACAGCAGGTTCTTGTAGTGGACGAGGTGCTGGTTCTGGACAGCAGCTTCTTGTAGTGGACGAGGGCCTGGTTCTGGACAGCAGGTTCTTGAAATGGACGAGGTGCTGGTTCTGGACAGCAGGTTCTTGTAGTGGACGAGGTGCTGCTTCTGGACAGCAGGTTCTTGTAGTGGACGAGGGGCTGGTTCTGGACAGCAGGTTCTTGTAGTGGACGAGGGGCTGGTTCTGGACAGCAGGTTCTTGTAGTGGACGAGGGCCTGGTTCTGGACAGCAGGTTCTTGTAGTGGACGAGGGCCTGGTTCTGGACAGCAGGTTCTTGTAGTGGACGAGGGCCTGGTTCTGGACAGCAGGTTCTTGTAGTGGACGAGGGCCTGGTTCTGGACGGCAGGTGCTTGTAGTGGACGAGGGGCTGGTTCTGGACGGCAGGTTCTTGTAGTGGACGAGGGCCTGGTTCTGGACGGCAGGTTCTTGTAGTGGACGAGGTGCTGGTTCTGGACGGCAGGTTCTTGTAGTGGACGAGGGGCTGGTTCTGGACGGCAGGTTCTTGTAGTGGACGAGGGGCTGGTTCTGGACGGCAGGTTCTTGTAGTGGACGAGGGCCTGGTTCTGGACGGCAGGTTCTTGTAGTGGACGAGGGCCTGGTTCTGGACGGCAGGTTCTTGTAGTGAACGAGGTGCTGGTTCTGGACGGCAGGTTCTTGTAGTGGACGAGGGGCTGGTTCTGGACAGCAGGTTCTTGTAGTGGACGAGGGCCTTGTTCTGGACAGCAGGTTCTTGTAGTGGACGAGGGCTTGGTTCTGGACAGCAGGTTCTTGTAGTGGACGAGGGCCTGGTTCTGGACAGCAGGTTCTTGTAGTGGACGAGGGGCTGGTTCTGGACAGCAGGTTCTTGTAGTGGACGAGGTGCTCGTTCTGGACAGCAGGTTCTTGTAGTGGACGAGGGGCTGGTTCTGGACAGCAGGTTCTTGTAGTGGACGAGGGGCTGGATCTGGACAGCAGGTTCTTGTAGTGGACGAGGGTTGTTGTTGAGTAATTACATGTAAGCCACGTTTGAGCAGCATTAAGTATACAAGTGCCATGTCAGAAAAAATGCGGCAAAAAGCTAAAATGTGTTTCCCCTGTATAATAGCATTAACCATGCGTGAACGTTATGCGGTCCATAAGTCTAATCTAGCAAGCTAAACTATGGCTAGTTTTGAAGGCAATTAGTTCAATGTGCCGTCTGGAAAGGGTTAAAAGCACTAACTAATTATACTACTTCACGCGAGACAGTCGTGAACTTATTTATAATAATTAACCGGGCGGCTATAGCTAACAGAACACCATTTATCCAAACCGTAAAATTCTCCTCACACTCATTGGCAGGATATCAGGATATCTCTCATGTTTGTCCACTCTCTGATGTTTGATGAACGAATTCGTGTCTTTACGTGAAGAATCGCCTGATCACTGTGTTCCACTTCTTTTATTGCCCATATATTCCCCTTCGTCTGCTACGCCATTTCTGTTGTTGTTTCTTCTCTTTTCTTCTTCTTCCTCCTTTATGAGTGAATATATTTTTCTTTAATATCTTAATGTTCATCAAATATAATGCCTGATGTTGGAGAACCCAAGGGGTCTAATTTGGCCGCTGTTAATTGCTGCTACCCAAAATAAACAAACAAAAAAAAAAGGTCAAATTTAACATTTAAAGAGTGCACTTCTAGCCCCTGCATAGAGACACCTAGTGGATGAATACTGAACTCACAAGTGCCAGAGAGGTAGAAACAAGATGGCTGACCACATGCTGTTTTGTTGAGCTGGAAACCTATCCAAACAAAATCGTCTTCTCAGCAAACCAGCGGTTGGTAAAATTGTGTATTTTTTGTTAATCTATTTAGTATTAGCTAGAAGTACGTTTTATATTCTTTTAAACTCTGGGCGAGTTAAAAAAACGTTGGGCCAAAAATTACCCTCTGGTTCTTTGAGTGACTTTAATGGAGAATGGAGACAGGCCTGTATTTGGCTAAAGCCTTGAAATAATTGCATTTGTATAATATAATTTACTTAGTTACCTCGGTAGTACAGGGCCAGAGACTAATAAAGTAGTATATCTTTTCAGGGAGGATGGCCTCTCCATTTCAGGATAGGGAAAGCAACAGAGAAAGATCTCTGTAAGACAAGTATTGGAGCAACTTGAAGCTGATGATAGTGACTTTGGCCCTGAATTGTAAAGCGAGAGCGACTCTGATGAATTGTTTCACCCGCATGAAAGTGATGGTGGTGAATCTTCTGCCCAAGACAGTGACTCGTCCAGTGATGAAGATGTGCCGTTTTGAAAGGCTTTGAGTTGCCTGAAGTGAACTTTCAAGGTGAACAGGTTGAGTCGTACCAGGATGCCACGACAGACACACCACTGGTTTACTTTCAATGCTTTGTTTCCCCTGATATGTTGGAAAATATTGTTGAGCATACAGATCAACACCATGTTCAAAAGCATGGGAAATGTGTAGACACTTCAGTAAAGGAGAACAAGTTCTAGGAATGTATCTCAGGATGGGATTAGTAAATGTCTGGAGTACGTCAGTACTGGGACAGTGAAGTTCGTTATGGGCCTGTGGCAGACGTAATGAGTCGCAACTGTTCAACCTGCTACTCTCTGTCATCCACTCTGTAGACACGAAATGGCCAGTGAAGAAGTAAAAAAGGATCGACTTTGGAAATTTTTGTATTCTTTTTGGAGACAATGTCTGACTATAACTCCTCACCAAAAACAGTCCATCAAAGCCCAATGGGTCAAATTTGGCCCTAATCCTAAATTAGGGAATAAAGGGTAAAAATTGAAAAAGCGGATATGTTGGTGTTCAGTGAACTTATCGCAGTAATTTAATGCATGTTCATAATTTTCCACAGAAGAAAAGGGTTCTTGGGTTCTCCAGGGTTAATGTTTTTATGATGTTCTAGAATTCTTTAGAGCACTATGTCAAACATTTGTATCTTTCAAAATGCGTTTATTATTCTGTCAGAATAATAATAATAATTTTAAATACTGGCAGAACCATTGTAATGGGTTTAAACTTGAAACTAAAATGACTATATCTCAAAATGACTTGTATAAAAACCAATCAGCTTAAATTAGCTACAAATATTATGTTGTTATATCTTAATATAACTTAGTTCAGTGGTGTCCCATACGGAAATGTAATATATGTACACATATGAAATATACATATATAGAAAGTGTAAACATAAAATGTGGCCTACATATATCTGACCATTTATAAAACCTATTAGAAAATGGAGCAATTTCATATATTGGCATATAAAACTAGCCCATATATTTGATGTATGTATAATACAGTATTTTATGTGTGATATTGGAACAATGCTCCAACTTTCATGATCCGTCTCTTCTTTCCACTGGACAGGTTTACATTCTCCATCCGGTGGTCTCTGAATGCGTGTGATTTGGCGTCTTTTGATTGCGTTTGAATTAAAGACTTGTTAAAAGTTCAAGATGTTCAAATAAGGAAAACAAGGATTGAATAAATAAGGAAACCATAAGCATGTAAAATGTATGTATGTTGTTTAAATAAATTGGCATATATAAATTAAACATATCGGTGAAACATATGGTTATAACATACAATATTATATAAACAATTATCATGTACATTGTATTAATATATGTCAATATACTCATTTAATATGGACAATTTATATATGTTATAAACCTCTATCAACATATATCAAGAGGTATGTATATATGTGATAGCAATATATTGTCTTTAGCATATATGACAGCCTCACTTGCGATATAGGGACATATATGTCATATATTACATTTCCGTATGGGGTAAGTGTGATCTACTGTAAAATCTTTTTTGAAAGCTTTTTGAATGTGAGAGCCAGTGATGTTTTGTGCTTATTCTTCTAGCACTAATCTAAGAGTGGTTCAATACTCTAATGACAGTAATATTCTTATGATTTACTTTCAACTGTCAAAACGTACACCCTTTATTTGCATACAGTTGGTTACTGTTTAAGGCATGAAACGTAAATTGCACTGATATTTTCTTCTCTATTTTGCTGTATTTCTGAGTGAAGCACTTCTGGAACAAGAGCAGATGTGGGCGGGGCTTGATTGTGTCTGTGGAGAGTTGATTGGATGGTTGTGGTTTGCTATTGATTGATCTCATGTGAGTGACAGATTATAGTCCCGCCCCCCGGTCATCAGAGGTTCTTGATTCAAGATTAAAACAATAATAATGTGCACCGATGAATCATTTATAATATACACTGCTGTATTCCCTAAAATAAGAATTTTGATGGCACATTTCAAATGCCTAAAATCAAGCTTTTCTCAAACTTTAAAGAATCACCTTCAGTTATTGTCTTTCTCGTTCATTCATGCGTTATCTAATAGAATCAAACACTCAGCAGAAAATGCCTTTATTGCCTATACCTCACAGGTGATCAGGAGGCTGTGCACAATTTAACACCGAAACTTGGATCATTTATGCTAAACCATTCTCACACACAATACATGAAACATCATGGCCTGGAAGCAATTTATAGCATTGCTTTCATTTTGATCTGTGCATACTGACATAAAATAGGTAGTTCCATGAGAACTGTAACAGACTTTAAAAGTGCACATCATTTTCAGAACGATTATGAGTTTGATGCGTCAGCCGGGCGTTGCTGTTCACATTCCCAACTTTTATTGCAAACACAAATTTCCATATCAAAAAGACTACAAACAATACTTGTACCAATATGCAAATGATATGATATATTTTTCTTTAGTTACATGTTTAGAACCCAGATGCGTTTATTAAAATAGTTCATTATGATGAGAGGGCAGAACTTTAAAAAGGTCAAAGCTCTATGGCTTGTGAAGACAGATGAAGGCCGGCCTCAGCGCGGGAATTATCCAGGAATCCTGGAACTGAGTCTGTCTATCACAAGATCTTCTGAAGTATGGAATTAGGCACTTCAAGAGTTTCATCTCTCACCAGGACAATATCATAAGAGTCCATGAACTTTTCCAGCCGATCCTCTACCTGTGAAACACAACATGATCCTCATCGATCAGTGAAATCACCTGAGCAAACAACAGTCAGTCAAGTCAAGTCTCAATCTATACAGCGCTTTAACACTATAGAGCGTTTCACAGCAGCTTTACAGTGAGAACAGGAGATTACAGTAACAGATTGTTGGGCTTTACAGCAGATCTAGAATAAAGTTATTGTCCAGATAGAGTTAGTTTGTGATTGATTAACTTCCGTGGCAAAGATCATTAGTTATTCATTTTTGAAGGTGAATCCTAAAGGAATCGCACGCACCTTGTCATTGAGAAAGCCGATCTTGAGGATGTTCTCCACGTTGGGAACGCCGTCCGCCATGTTGAGATCCCCGAGCGAGTCTCCCAGCAGGATAATGTTCCCGTTCTCCTTCAGTTGTTTGAAATACTCTGTGTTCCTCAGGGCACCGTCGTGCTTGTTGTAAACATGGATCAGCTCTCCTTTAAAGCCTTTCAGAAGCCCCTGCAGGACAACAGAAGATCCTGATCACCACACGATCATCCCAGCGGATAATCTGATCCCGGGATATTAATCTGAACCCAGGATATTAATCTGAAGCCGGATATTAATCTGAAGCCAGAATATTAATCTGATCCCGGGATATTAATCTGATCCCGGGATATTAATCTGATCCCGGGATATTAATCTGATCCCGGGATATTAATCTGAACCCGGGATATATTAATCTGAACCCGGGATATTAATCTGAACCCGGGATATTAATCTCAACTGCGCTCACTGAATATAAACCTAACAGATCACTCAGATCATTAGGATCACATCAGCTAGAAATACCAAGGGTTAACTCTAAGCAACGGGAGTGTGTTTTTAGCTACTGTGCTGGAACCAGCTTCCAGAGGAGATCAGATGTGCTCCTACAGAAGAGATCAGATGTGCTCCTACAGTAGAGATCAGAAGAGATCAAATGTGCTCCTACAGAAGAGATCAGAAGAGCTCAGATGTGCTCCTACAGTAGAGATCAGATGTGCTCCTAGAGTAGAGATCAGATGTGCTCCTAGAGTAGAGATCAGATGTGCTCCTACAGTAGAGATCAGATGTGCTCCTACAGTAGAGATCAGATGTGCTCCTACAGAAGATATCAGTAGAGATCAGATGTGCTCCTACAGAAGATATCAGAAGAGATCAGATGTGCTCCTACAGTAGAGATCAGATGTGCTCCTACAGTAGAGATCAGATGTGCTCCTACAGTAGAGATCAGATGTGCTCCTACAGAAGATATCAGTAGAGATCAGATGTGATCCTACAGAAGATATCAGAAGAGATCAGATGTGCTCCTACAGTAGAGATCAGATGTGCTCCTACAGAATAGATCAGATGTGCTCCTACAGAAGAGATCAGATGTGCTCCTACAGAAGAGATCAGATGTGCTCCTAGAGTAGAGATCAGATGTGCTCCTACAGTAGAGATCAGATGTGCTCCTACAGAAGAGCTCAGATGTGCTCCTAGAGTAGAGATCAGATGTGCTCCTACAGTAGAGATCAGATGTGCTCCTACAGAAGAGCTCAGATGTGCTCCTACAGAAGAGCTCAGATGTGCTCCTACAGAAGAGATCAGATGTGCTCCTAGAGTAGAGATCAGATGTGCTCCTACAGTAGAGATAAGATGTGCTCCTACAGAAGATATCAGTAGAGATCAGATGTCCTCCTACAGAAGATATCAGAAGAGATCAGATGTGCTCCTACAGTAGAGATCAGATGTGCTCCTACAGAAGAGATCAGATGTGCTCCTACAGAAGAGATCAGATGTGCTCCTACAGAAGAGATCAGATGTGCTCCTACAGAAGAGATCAGATGTGCTCCTACAGAAGAGATCAGATGTGCTCCTACAGTAGAGATCAGAAGAGATCAGATGTGCTCCTACAGAAGAGATCAGAAAAGCTCAGATGTGCTCCTACAGAAGAGATCAGATGTGCTCCTACGGAAGAGATCAGATGTGCTCCTACAGTAGAGATCAGATGTGCTACTAGAGTAGAGATCAGATGTGCTCCTACAGTAGAGATCAGATGTGCTCCTACAGTAGAGATCAGATGTGCTCCTACAGTAGAGATCAGATGTGCTCCTACAGTAGAGATCAGATGTGCTCCTAAAGTAGAGATCAGACGTGCTCCTACAAAAGAGATCAGACGTGCTCCTACAGTAGAGATCAGACGTGCTCCTACAGTAGAGATCAGACGTGCTCCTACAGTAGAGATCAGACGTGCTCCTACAGTAGAGATCAGACGTGCTCCTACAGTAGAGATCAGACGTGCTCCTACAGTAGAGATCAGACGTGCTCCTACAGAAGAGATCAGACGTGCTCCTACAGAAGAGATCAGACGTGCTCCTACAGAAGAGATCAGACGTGCTCCTACAGAAGAGATCAGACGTGCTCCTACAGAAGAGATCAGACGTGCTCCTAGAGAAGAGATCAGACGTGCTCCAACAGTAGAGATCAGACGTGCTCCAACAGTAGAGATCAGACGTGGTCCTACAGTAGAGATCAGACGTGGTCCTACAGTAGAGATCAGAAGAGATCAGATGTGCTCCTACAGTAGAGATCAGACGTGCTCCTACAGAAGAGATCAGACGTGCTCCTACAGAAGAGATCAGACGTGCTCCTACAGAAGAGATCAGACGTGCTCCTACAGAAGAGATCAGACGTGCTCCTACAGAAGAGATCAGACGTGCTCCTACAGAAGAGATCAGACGTGCTCCTACAGAAGAGATCAGACGTGCTCCTACAGAAGAGATCAGACGTGCTCCTACAGAAGAGATCAGACGCGCTCCTACAGAAGAGACCAGAAGAGATCAGACGTGCTCCTACAGAAGAGACCAGAAGAGATCAGATGTGCTCCTACAGAAGAGATCAGATGTGCTCCTACAAAAGAGACCAGACGTGCTCCTACAGAAGAGACCAGAAGATATCAGACGTGCTCCTACAGAAGAGACCAGAAGAGATCAGACGTGCTCCTCCAGAAGAGATCAGAAGAGATCAGACGTGCTCCTCCAGAAGAGATCAGACGTGCTCCTCCAGAAGAGATCAGACGTGCTCCTCCAGAAGAGATCAGACGTGCTCCTCCAGAAGAGATCAGACGTGCTCCTCCAGAAGAGATCAGACGTGCTCCTCCAGAAGAGATCAGACGTGCTCCTCCAGAAGAGATCAGACGTGCTCCTCCAGAAGAGATCAGACGTGCTCCTCCAGAAGAGATCAGACGTGCTCCTCCAGAAGAGATCAGACGTGCTCCTCCAGAAGAGATCAGACGTGCTCCTCCAGAAGAGATCAGACGTGCTCCTCCAGAAGAGATCAGACGTGCTCCTCCAGAAGAGATCAGACGTGCTCCTCCAGAAGAGATCAGACGTGCTCCTCCAGAAGAGATCAGACGTGCTCCTACAGAAGAGATCAGACGTGCTCCTACAGAAGAGATCAGACGTGCTCCTACAGAAGAGATCAGACGTGCTCCTACAGTAGAGATCAGACGTGCTCCTACAGTAGAGATCAGACGTGCTCCTACAGAGGAGATCAGACGTGCTCCTACAGAGGAGATCAGACGTGCTCCTACAGAAGAGATCAGACGTGCTCCTACAGAGGAGATCAGACGTGCTCCTACAGAGGAGATCAGACGTGCTCCTACAGTGGAGATCAGACGTGCTCCTACAGTGGAGATCAGACGTGCTCCTACAGAAGAGATCAGACGTGCTCCTACAGAAGAGATCAGACGTGCTCCTACAGAAGAGATCAGACGTGCTCCTACAGAAGAGATCAGACGTGCTCCTACAGAAGAGATCCGACGTGCTCCTACAGAAGAGATCCGACGTGCTCCTACAGTGGAGATCCGACGTGCTCCTACAGTGGAGATCAGACGTGCTCCTACAGTGGAGATCAGACGTGCTCCTACAGTGGAGATCAGACGTGCTCCTACAGAAGAGATCAGACGTGCTCCTACAGAAGAGATCAGACGTGCTCCTACAGAAGAGATCAGATGTGCTCCTACAGAAGAGATCAGATGTGCTCCTACAGTAGAGATCAGATGTCCTGCTACAGTAGAGATCAGATGTGCTCCTACAGTAGAGATCAGTTGTGCTCCTACAGTAGAGATCAGATGTGCTCCTACAGTAGAGATCAGATGTGCTCCTACAGAAGAGATCAGATGTGCTCCTACAGAAGAGATCAGTTGTGCTCCTACAGTAGAGATCAGATGTGCTCCTACAGAAGAGATCAGTTGTGCTCCTACAGTAGAGATCAGATGTGCTCCTACAGAAGAGATCAGTAGAGATCAGATGTGCTCCTACAGAATAGATCAGATGTGCTCCTAGAGTAGAGATCAGATGTGCTCCTACAGAAGAGATCAGATGTGCTCCTACAGAAGAGATCAGATGTGCTCCTACAGTAGAGATCAGATGTGCTCCTACAGAAGAGATCAGATGTGCTCCTACAGTAGAGATCAGATGTGCTCCTACAGTAGAGATCAGATGTGCTCCTACAGAAGAGATCAGATGTGCTCCTACAGTAGAGATCAGATGTGCTCCTACAGAAGAGATCAGATGTGCTCCTACAGAAAAGATCAGTAGAGATCAGATGTGCTCCTACAGAAGAGATCAGATGTGCTCCTACAGAAGAGATCAGATGTGCTCCTACAGTAGAGATCAGATGTGCTCCTACAGAAGAGATCAGATGTGCTCCTACAGTAGAGATCAGATCTGCTCCTACAGTAGAGATCAGATGTGCTCCTACAGTAGAGATCAGATGTGCTCCTACAGTAGAGATCAGATGTGCTCCTACAGTAGAGATCAGATGTGCTCCTACAGAAGAGATCAGATGTGCTCCTACAGAAGAGATCAGTAGAGATCAGACGTACTCCTACAGTAGAGATCAGACGTGCTCCTACAGAAGAGATCAGACGTGCTCCTACAGAAGAGATCAGACGTGCTCCTACAGAAGAGATCAGACGTGCTCCTACAGTAGAGATCAGACGTGCTCCTACAGAAGAGATCAGACGTGCTCCTACAGAAGAGATCAGACGTGCTCCTACAGAAGAGATCAGACGTGCTCCTACAGAAGAGATCAGTAGAGATCAGATTTGCTCCTACAGTAGAGATCAGATGTGCTCCTACAGAAGAGATCAGATGTGCTCCTACAGTAGAGATCAAATGTGCTCCTACAGACGAGATCAGATGTGCTCCTACAGAAGAGATCAGATGTGCTCCTACAGAAGAGATCAGATGTGCTCCTACAGTAGTGATCAGATGTGCTCCTACAGTAGAGATCAGATGTGCTCCTACAGAAGAGATCAGATGTGCTCCTACAGAAGAGATCAGTAGAGATCAGACGTGCTCCTACAGTAGAGATCAGACGTGCTCCTACAGAAGAGATCAGACGTGCTCCTACAGAAGAGATCAGACGTGCTCCTACAGAAGAGATCAGACGTGCTCCTACAGTAGAGATCAGATGTGCTCCTACAGTAGAGATCAGATGTGCTCCTACAGTAGAGATCAGATGTGCTCCTACAGTAGTGATCAGATGTGCTCCTACAGTAGAGATCAGATGTGCTCCTACAGAAGAGATCAGTAGAGATCAGATGTGCTCCTACAGTAGAGATCAGATGTGCTCCTACAGAAGAGATCAGTAGAGATCAGATGTGCTCCTACAGAAGAGATCAGATGTGCTCCTACAGAAGAGATCAGATGTGCTCCTACAGAAGAGATCAGATGTGCTCCTACTGTAGTCACTTTCAAATTCAGACTCAAAACACTTGTTTACCTATGCATTTACTGAATGAGCACTGTGCCACTGCTCGTCCGACTGTTTTTACTGTATTTTATTAATTTCTTTATTCTAAACTGCTTTAATTATTCTTATTTCTCTTGATTATTTTAATTTCTTCTATGTAAAGCACTTTGAATTACGATTGTGTATGAAATGTGCTATATAAATAAACTTGCCTTGCCTTGAACCTGGGATATTAATCTGAACCCAGGGTATTAATATGATCCCAGGATATTAATCTGAACCCAGGGTATTAATCTGAACCCAGGGTATTAATCTGATCCTAGGATATTTATAAAGGCCCGGAAACTCACGTTCTCATCAAACTCCATGAAGTTGGACACGACTTTGACGTTGTTGTGGTAGACACCGGCCTGTCGGATGATTTCCTCCAGAACGTCTCCCAGACCGGCGGAGAAGATGAAGACGGGAACGCTGTGCTGGAGCAGCCGGTCGAAGAACTGCTCGTACCCTTCCCTGTCAAACACATGCTGAGGGTCAACATCTCCGCCACAGCATAGAGCTTTAGAGTAAAGGTCTCGCACACTGAGTCAGACATTTTAGTCCGAAATTTTCGCAAATTAAAAAATAAATACAACCTCACGTTGTGTCAATCCCGTTTACACACTGCCTGCAAAAACTCAGATCGGGTTCGATTTTCTGCGTCTTTTGCACCCGTGTCAAGCATTTTGAGAGTCGTTTTAACAATTCAGAGCCACAGAATGACGAATATGAAAAAACGCATATGAAAAGTGTGCAAGACCTTACGAGCGGCGGTGGACAGCAGCAAAGTGTTTTACTTTTACTTCACTACAATTCAAAGCATAATATCGTACTATTTACTCATTTGCATTTCATAAACCATATGGTTCCTCATTATTTCCAGCTGAAGAAATCCCCCCCTCTGAGATTTGAGAACGATTCTGCTGAATTGATTCACGAATCACACTGAACGATTCATTTGCGAATCGGAATGATTCAATTGCATATTTTAATAGTGTATCTGTACATTATATGTAACATTTAAATTAAAGTCCCCCTGTGGTAAAAAAAATCTAGTTTTTAATGTTGTTTATATGTCTTTATGGCGTTTTTAATATTTCATACTCATATTCTAGTCAGAGTCTGATAGGGCTTTGATTATGAGGCGTGTCTTAACCAAACCAGGAAAAAAAAAAACCCTCTGCACTCAATTGGATAGACCAACAACCAATCAGAGCAAGCAAACGGCAAGGAAGGACGGCAAACACATCTTTATGATCGACAAATGCCTTGATTGCAGTTCTCTGTTGGTCTTTTAAAATTAATGCGCTGTTGATTTCTTTCGGCATCCAGGCTAGCAGTGAACCAAAGACAGTCTCAAAAACACGGTGTGAAATCGCTGGTGTTTCTGACGTCACAAACGACCTTGTAACCAATCAGATCAACGTGTGCTCGTCAACCAGTGGATCTCTGAGTGATTGAGTGAGTGAGTGGAGGTGGGGCTCATTTGCATATTCATAGTGCATGTTCATACAAGTTTTTACATTGTACTTAAATTTAAAAAATACCTGCATGTTACTTTGTTGACCTTCCCTTATCCATTAACCCACGCTTAACCCTACCCACACCAGCAGACCTGTCCCTACACAGACAGCAACATAGTGTCGGCTCAGATCCGGCCCACATCTGGTACACGTTGAATCCACATGTGCCAGATGTGGGCCGACACAATGTTGCTGTCTGGGTAACTGTACCCGTATCCACATCAATAGCAGCACAAGAGTCTTACAAAACAACATCAACACAATAAGTGTTGTACCTAACTTTAATGCAAGTATATAAGTTAAACACACCTAGTGCAAGTATAAAGTGGGAGCAAAGCTTATCAAACCATCATGATGTCAGCGAGGTGATGTGTTTGTACCTTAAACAGACGTCCGACTCTCTCACGACCTCTGGGAGTTTGCCTTTCTCCAATCTCTGCTCTACCAATAACGTGTGAGACTTAAAATACCTGAGGAAAAAAGACCACAATTTAATGATAGATTCTTGATGTTTCAGGCTCTACTAGAACAGGTTTTCCTGCTTAAATGTTGATTATTTCCTCATATTCTCCATTGTTGCGGCTCTCCTCTCTTCCTAGTCTGTCAGTCACGCTCTGTTCACTTCCTGTCTCTATGAAGCCCCTCCTCCTGAAAAGCACACTGTGCTCTGATTGGTCGGCTGGAGCAGTGTGTTGTGATTGGTCAAGCGCTTTGAGTGTGTTTGGGAAAGTCCCAGCCCTTAACATAACCGCCAGTTTAACACACTACTAACTAACTCAACCAGGCCCAGCCCCTTTATTCTGCGTATGAATTATTATAATGAGGAATATTGTGACGTGTTCCCGGGAGAAACTCGAGATACAATGGAGGCGTTTCAGGAGTTCAGAAACACTGACTCTGATATAGAGAAGAACTGCAGCTTTACGTGATCAAACAGCAACAGCACACACTGAACACAGATGAACATGATCAAACAGCAACAACACACACTGAACACAGATGAACATGATCAAAGAGCCACAACACACACTGAACACAAATGAAGATGATCAAACAGCAACAACACACACTGAACACAGATGAACATGAGACACAGCAACAACACACACTGAACACACATGAACATGATCAAACAGCAACAACACACACTGAACACAGATGAACATGAACAAACAGCAACAACACACACTGAACACAGATGAAGATGATCAAACAGCAACACACACTGAACACAGATGAACATGATCAAACAGCAACAACACACACTGAACACAGATGAACATGATCAAACAGCAACAACACACACTGAACACAGATGAACATGATCAAACAGCAACAACACACACTGAACACAGATGAACATGATCAAACAGCAACAACACACACTGAACACAGATTAACATGATCAAACAGCAACAACACACACTGAACACAGATGAACATGAAACACAGCAACAACACACACTGAACACAGATGAACATGATCAAACAGCAACACACACTGAACACAGATGAGATGATCAAACAGCAACAACACACACTGAACACAGATGAAGATGATCAAACAGCAACAACACACACTGAACACAGATGAACATGATCAAACAGCAACAACACACACTGAACACAGATGAACATGATCAAACAGCAACAACACACACTGAACACAGATGAAGATGATCAAACAGCAACAGCACACACTGAACACAGATGAAGATGATCAAACAGCAACAGCACACACTGAACACGGATGAACATGATCAAACAGCAACAACACACACTGAACACGGATGAAGATGATCAAACAGCAACAACACACACTGAACACAGATGAACATGATCAAACAGCAACAGCACACACTGAACACAGATGAAGATGATCAAACAGCAACAGCACACACTGAACACGGATGAACATGATCAAACAGCAACAACACACACTGAACACGGATGAAGATGATCAAACAGCAACAACACACACTGAACACAGATGAACATGATCAAACAGCAACAGCACACACTGAACACAGATGAAGATGATCAAACAGCAACAACACACACTGAACACAGATGAACATGATCAAACAGCAACAGCACACACTGAACACAGATGAAGATGATCAAACAGCAACAGCACACACTGAACACGGATGAACATGATCAAACAGCAACAACACACACTGAACACGGATGAAGATGATCAAACAGCAACAGCACACACTGAACACGGATGAACATGATCAAACAGCAACAACACACACTGAACACAGATGAACATGATCAAACAGCAACAACACACACTGAACACAGATGAAGATGATCAAACAGCAACAGCACACACTGAACACAGATGAAGATGATCAAACAGCAACAGCACACACTGAACACGGATGAACATGATCAAACAGCAACAACACACACTGAACACAGATGAACATGATCAAACAGCAACAGCACACACTGAACACGGATGAACATGATCAAACAGCAACAACACACACTGAACACAGATGAAGATGATCAAATAGCAACAACACACACTGAACACAGATGAACATGATCAAACAGCAACAACACACACTGAACACAGATGAACATGATCAAACAGCAACAACACACACTGAACACAGATGAACATGAGAAACAGCAACAACACACACTGAACACAGATGAACATGAGAAACAGCAACAACACACACTGAACACAGATGAACATGATCAAACAGCAACAACACACACTGAACACAGATGAACATGATCAAACAGCAACAACACACACTGAACACAGATGAACATGATCAAACAGCAACAACACACACTGAACACAGATGAACATGATCAAACAGCAACAACACACACTGAACACAGATGAACATGATCAAACAGCAACAACACACACTGAACACAGATGAACATGATCAAACAGCAACAACACACACTGAACACAGATGAACATGATCAAACAGCAACAACACACACTGAACACAGATGAACATGAGACACAGCAACAACACACACTGAACACAGATGAAGATGATCAAACAGCAACAACACACTGAACACAGATGAAGATGATCAAACAGCAACAGCACACACTGAACACAGATGAACATGATCAAACAGCAACATTACACACTGAACACACATGAACATGATCAAACAGCAACAACACACACTGAACACAGATGAACATGATCAAACAGCAACAACACACACTGAACACAGATGAAGATGATCAAACAGCAACAACACACACTGAACACAGATGAACATGATCAAACAGCAACAACACACACTGAACACAGATGAACATGATCAAACAGCAACAACACACACTGAACAAAGATGAACATGATCAAACAGCAACAACACACACTGAACACAGATGAACATGATCAAACAGCAACACACACTGAACACAGATGAACATGAGACACAGCAACAACACACACTGAACACAGATGAACATGATCAAACAGCAACAACACACACTGAACACAGATGAACATGATCAAACAGCAACAACACACACTGAACACAGATGAACATGATCAAACAGCAACATTACACACTGAACACACATGAACATGATCAAACAGCAACAACACACACTGAACAGAGATGAACATGAGACACAGCAACAACACACACTGAACACAGATGAACATGATCAAACAGCAACAACACACACTGAACACAGATGAACATGATCAAACAGCAACAACACACACTGAACACAGATGAACATGATCAAACAGCAACAACACACACTGAACACAGATGAACATGATCAAACAGCAACAACACACACTGAACACAGATGAACATGATCAAACAGCAACAACACACACTGAACACAGATGAACATGATCAAACAGCAACATTACACACTGAACACAGATGAACATGATCAAACAGCAACATTACACACTGAACACAGATGAAGATGATCAAACAGCAACAGCACACACTGAACACAGATGAACATGAGACACAGCAACAACACACACTGAACACAGATGAACATGATCAAACAGCAACAACACACACTGAACACACATGAACATGATCAAACAGCAACCACACACACTGAACACAGATGAAGATGATCAAACAGCAACAACACACACTGAACACAGATGAACATGATCAAACAGCAACAACACACACTGAACACAGATGAACATGATCAAACAGCAACAACACACACTGAACACAGATGAACATGATCAAACAGCAACAACACACACTGAACACAGATGAACATGATCAAACAGCAACAGCACACACTGAACACAGATGAACATGATCAAACAGCAACAACACACACTGAACACAGATGAAGATGATCAAACAGCAACAACACACACTGAACACAGATGAACATGATCAAACAGCAACAACACACACTGAACACAGATGAACATGATCAAACAGCAACAGCACACACTGAACACAGATGAACATGATCAAACAGCAACAACACACACTGAACACAGATGAAGATGATCAAACAGCAACAACACACACTGACCACAGATGAACATGATCAATCAGCAACAACACACACTGAACACAGATGAACATGATCAAACAGCAACAACACACACTGAACACAGATGAACATGATCAAACAGCAACAACACACACTGAACACAGATGAACATGATCAAACAGCAACAACACACACTGAACACAGATGAACATGATCAAACAGCAGCACACACTGAACACAGATGAACATGATCAAACAGCAACATTACACACTGAACACAGATGAACATGATCAAACAGCAACATTACACACTGAACACAGATGAAGATGATCAAACAGCAACAACACACACTGAACACAGATGAACATGATCAAACAGCAACAACACACACTGAACACACATGAACATGATCAAACAGCAACCACACACACTGAACACAGATGAAGATGATCAAACAGCAACCACACACACTGAACACAGATGAACATGATCAAACAGCAACAACACACACTGAACACAGATGAACATGATCAAACAGCAACAACAGTGAAAGATGATTTCCTGCAGGATGATGGCGTGTGCATCAGAACTCACCACTCCACCATGAATGGATACTTCTCCTCCATGGTCAGATGAGGGTCTATCTCTATAGGATAATACGTGTCCTTTAGCTGGAGCAGCTGGAAAACATCCGTTTTACCATGTAAATATTCTTTCACTACCTTTAAACGCTCACGTGATAGAAGAAAAAATGCATACCTTCTTCCTACAATCCTCTGTCACCAACTTGCAGTTATCAATGATATCTGTGAAAGCAACAGAACAGATCACCGCATCTCAGAGGCGTTCCTTCAAATATATCCGTCTATTCAATTCAGCGACGTCAAAATGTATATTCTGACAGAAAGAGTTATTCTTTAAACAGGTTTTAGGAATAAACTCAGTAAAAGAATGTTATTACCTAGTAAATTATAAACTTGCATGGTTTAAGGACAATATTTCAACTTTTTAATTGATTTATAAACAATTATCCACTTATTTTTTGGGGAATTGTATTTGGGTTTTTTTGCACTGACTTTTCTAAAATTTCTGCATACTTTGGTGAACACAGACCCTTTAAAATCTTATATTACTATTCCGTGTGACATTTTACATTCATAAATGTAATTTTTTTTTATTTCAATGAAATGCATTCTTTATGTTTCCAAGAAAGATGTTGAGACACTGTTGATAAGTTTTACTCACTATGGCATGTTGGGCAACGTTTTCCATTGACAGCAAACCTGCTTAACGTCATATCAAAGTCTGTGATGATCTGAAGAACAGAGGAGGGTCAGTGGCAGATGAAGACTGGTCTGTCGTGTGTGTGTGTGTGTGTGTGTGTGTGTGTGTGTGTGTGTGTGTACCTGCAGTTTACACGCTCCACCTTTAATGAGACTACAGATGATCTGCTCCACTCGCTCCGGGTCTCGGATGTGAACGGTGCTCTTCTCAAACTCAGGCATCTGCACACACACACACACACACACACAGCCAATGAGACCAAGCCGTTTGCTGGCCCCGCCCCTCTGGATGATGTCACTGCAGAGGGAGGAGCCAGAAGAAGAAAGCACACTGGCTCCAGGCTTTAGGAGGAAACCCCCTGAGGACTGCCATACATCACAGGTAAACAGCCTTCGATACAATCCTGTAATAACTCAATCAAAATTCACTATTTAAATGCATTCTAATATTTCTAAAACACTTTGTATCATATTTACCGTCTTCATGCTTTGGCTGCAATATAAATATTCGATATTAGAGAAGTGTTATTAAGGTTGTGATATACTTTATGCTTTCATGTAATTTTTAGTTCCATTTTTAGTAATTCCATGTGCTTTTTTAAAATATTACTATTTAGCTTTAATTAGTTAAGTGTTTAAGTGTGCTTCAACAAACATTTATATTTTTGGTTTAGTTTAAGTTTTTTAACTAATTTTTTTTCAGCTTTATTTCATGTCTATATTTCATATACATGAATGTTTATATTCATGTTTTGGTAACACTTTACAATAATGCATTAACTAACATTAACTAACAATGATCAATACATTTGTTACTGTATTTGTTAATCTTTGTTAATGCTAGTTAATAATAATCCAGCTGGTCATTGTTTGTTCATGTTAGTTCACAGTGCATTAACTAATGTTAACAAATACAACCTATTTTAATAACATATTAGTAAATATTGAAATTAACATTAAGTAAGATTAATAAATGCTGTAGAAGTATTGTTCAAGGTAGTTAACTAATGAGCCTTATTGTAAAGTGTTAGCATGTTATTAATAGTTGTAGTTGCCGATGGTAACCCTGTGTTCGAGACTGGTTTAGTGTACTGGTAAACAGATCAGGGTTAGGTCCAAAAATACAGTGAACAACAACATACCTGACACACACACACACGCACACACACACACACGCACACATACACACGGTAAATGGATCCAAGTCTTCACAAGAGACAGATCGAGCGGTTCAGAAACTAATCTCATCTACCAATGAGAACTTATAAATCATAAATCATATAAGTGTTACAGCAAGCTTTTACACTCAACCGCACGCAAAACATGTCATTAATGCAGCTCTGTTTGCATGCATGCAATAGCAAAAACACCAATGTGATTTATCTTATGGCATGTCCTATAACCTGGCATCGAAAACATTTACTGCAAGTAAACGCGTAATGACAGGAGTGAACACCGCGTACCTCGTCCTCTGGCGGGCGTCGTGTCAAACACAGAAGAAGAAGAAGACTCTCGTCTGGCGCACGCTTATATTGTCCAGCCACACAGGGGGCGTTCCCTTAAACTGACGACACCCCATAATCTAAACCCCACAGGCAGTCACATGACACAATCACCCTTCTTAAAGACACACACACACACACACTTAAAGCATGCAAAACAACACTAAAGCACTACACGGTGAAGCTGAAGATGTGTCTACATTAGGGATGTCCCGATCCGATCACGTGGTTTCAGACTCGATCGGCATCGGACGTTGCCTCCCGATCAGGACTCGGATATATGTAAATTAGGGGTGTAACGGTACATATATTCGTAATTATAAAACCGTTTCGGTACGAGGCTTCCGGTTCGGTACGCATAACGTTACAAACCGAACGATTCCTAGGACCATTTTTCCCTGCAGACAAAATCCGCGCCGGCGCGATCACCACAACGTTGCGCAACATCAAATGGCAAGCGTAATGAAAGCGGAACGAAACTGCGCTACTCATTATATTGTGCTTAACGGACCGTTTACCAGTTCGGACCAGCAACATCTGTGCAGCGCGAGATCAAGCGACACTAAGAGATCCAGTGAAGAACACCTTTGAGTCCGCCACTGAAGTAATAACATCGCTGCGAGATCTAGCGAGAAGCGCTCACATCTCTCCGTTACTAACCGTAGATCTCTATTAGATCACTGCGCTGACGTGGACACCGGGAGAGCATTGGGCCGTGAATGAACACTTCAAAACTCAAATATTATATAAATATATATCTAAATGTTATTTTTAATGTGATTACCAAAGTAGTATTTGTTCATCCTCCAAAGATTACCCCCATTTATAAACCTGAGAGTTTCAAGATGTAGGAAAACTCAAACTTATTTAAAAATATGTTTTCTTTTAATAAATAGGACATTTCTCTGGCATTTCTTTCTTTTTCCTGTATCATATCGGACCGAACCGCAAATTTTGTGGACTGTTACACCCCTAATGTATATATATTCTCATTAATTTTTTATACACTTTTAAAACATTTTTATTTTTTGTTTACATGCCTGCGGGGTATTTTAAGTTGAGGTGCTGTTTGTTTTTATATTGGACTTTTTCTATATTTACTGTTGCACTAAAGTCCAAAAGTGAAGGTTTATGTTATGTATTACTTGATTGCTCAAGCTCCCTCACAGAAGTGCTCTGTTTGTTTACAGTTGTTGAATGTTAAAATAAGGTGAATTAAATAAAAAATAAGGAACATCCTGGATCTGTTTTTTCTCTCTTCTTTATTCTTTTTTAATGTATTATGTAAGTATCGGATCGGGACTCGGTATCGGCAGATACTCAAAATCAAATGACTCGGACTCGGACTTGAGGACAAAAAAACCTGATCGGGACATCCCTAGTCTACATTACAGGGATAGTTCACCCACACATGTAAACTCTGCCAGTAATTACTCTCCTCATGTTCAGCCCCGTGAAACTGGCCGGCCCAAAAGTTATGAAGACATCGTTAAAATAGTCCGAGTGACTACAGTGGCTCAACCTTAAGTTTAGGAAATGAAGAGTTGAATAAAGTCGTTATTTTTGTTTGTTTTTTGTGCACAAAAAGTATTCTCGTCGCTTGATAAACTTAAGGTTGAGCCACTGTAGTCAATCGGACTATTTTAACGATGTCTTTCATCGTTTCTGTTTCATCGGCCTCTTTCTCTCTATGGCTCTGGGTTTAGTGTAAGGGGATCCAATATACAGTTTGTCCAGTATAAAAACCATTACGCCTATGGAATGTCCTCACAAATCACAAAAACACAGCTGTGTGTGCGTGTGTGTGAGTGTGAGAGTGTGAGTGTGAGTGTGTGTATGTGTGTGTGTGTGTGAGTGTGAGTGTGAGTGTGTGTGTGTGTGGATCGTGTGCGTCAATAAGCTCAGGGTTCGATGCTCTACTGTCATGCCTGGAGTTATTTCTGCACGTCAGGATCTGAAATGATAAGCTGAACTGCACATGCACAACGGGGTTATGGATTCCTCATAGTTCATGTATTGGAGAGAGTGTTTCTGATAAGACACATTCCACCGGTGAGGTTAGACTTTAATCGGCACACACTGATTGATTCAATGCGAGCACATTATCTCTCTAACACTGTAATGCTGAGCCCAGGCCTCTCAGACGTCCAATATGGTCACTGATACTGAACATTAACACACAAGAAAGCACTGTTTGTGTTAGTATTAGATGTGATCTGTTCCGGTTCATCATATAAAGCGATTGTGATCAGGCTTTAAAGCAGTCGTTCACTTCAGAACCAGAATCTCCTGATAGTGCACTCTCCCGCACGTCATCCAAGATGTTCATGTTTTTCTTTCTTCAGTGGAAAAGAAATGAAGGTTTTTGAGGAAAACGCAGTGATTGACAGGGTGGGAGGAGGCGGGGGCAACTTCCCTGGGGGGGGGGTGGGGTGGGGGGGCTCGGAGTGCATTTTCGATTTACACATTGAATTTTGCTTCATTCATTGCGGGACATTTAATGAAAATGCAATCGCAAGCGTCTTAACTATGAGTGTAAATGCTCAGTTTATGCTTGAACATGTTAAACATATCTAATAATTTCTGTAATACATTTTAATTTTGCAACTTATAAAGCATTAAAATATGTATTCAATTTACATATACAGGTCCTTCTCAAAAAATTAGCATATTGTGATAAAGTTATTTTTTATATTATTTATATTAAACATTATTTTCCATAATGTAATGATAAAAATTAAACTTTCATATATTTTAGATTCATTGCACACCAACTGAAATATTTCAGGTGTTTTATTGTTTTAATACTGATGATTTTGGCATACAACTCATGAAAACCCCAAATTCCTGTCTCAAAAAATTAGCATATTTCATCCGACCAATAAAAGAAGTGTTTTTAATACAAAAAAAAGTCAACCTTCCAATAATTATGTTCAGTTATGCACTCAATACTTGGTCGGGAATCCTTTTGCAGAAATGACTGCTTCAATGCGGCGTGGCATGGAGGCAATCAGCCTGTGGCACTGCTGAGGTGTTCTGGAGGCCCAGGATGCTTCGAGAGCGGCCTTAAGCTCATCCAGAGTGTTGGGTCTTGCGTCTCTCAACTTTCTCTTCACAATATCCCACAGATTCTCTATGGGGTTCAGGTCAGGAGAGTTGGCAGGCCAATTGAGCACAGTAATACCATGGTCAGTAAACCATTTACCAGTGGTTTTGGCACTGTGAGCAGGTGCCAGGTCGTGCTGAAAAATGAAATCTTCATCTCCATAAAGCTTTTCAGCAGATGGAAGCATGAAGTGCTCCAAAATCTCCTGATAGCTAGCTGCATTGACCCTGCCCTTGATAAAACACAGTGGACCAACACCAGCAGCTGACATGGCACCCCAGACCATCACTGACTGTGGGTACTTGACACTGGACTTCAGGCATTTTGGCATTTCCTTCTCCCCAGTCTTCCTCCAGACTCTGGCACCTTGATTTCCGAATGACATGCAACCACTGAGCAACAGTCCAGTGCTGCTTCTCTGTAGCCCAGGTCAGGCGCTTCTGCCGCTGTTTCTGGTTCAAAAGTGGCTTGACCTGGGGAATGCGGCACCTGTAGCCCATTTCCTGCACACGCCTGTGCACGGTGGCTCTGGATGTTTCTACTCCAGACTCAGTCCACTGCTTCCGCAGGTCCCCCAAGGTCTGGAATCGGTCCTTCTCCACAATCTTCCTCAGGGTCCGGTCACCTCTTCTCGTTGTGCAGCGTTTTTTGCCACACTTTTTCCTTCCCACAGACTTCCCACTGAGGTGCCTTGATACAGCACTCTGGGAACAGCCTATTTGTTCAGAAATGTCTTTCTGTGTCTTACCCTCTTGCTTGAGGGTGTCAATGATGGCCTTCTGGACAGCAGTCAGGTCGGCAGTCTTACCCATGATTGCGGTTTTGAGTAATGAAACAGGCTGGGAGTTTTTAAAAGCCTCAGGAATCTTTTGCAGGTGTTTAGAGTTAATTAGTTGATTCAGATGATTAGGTTAATAGCTCGTTTAGAGAACCTTTTCATGATATGCTAATTTTTTGAGACAGGAATTTGGGGTTTTCATGAGCTGTATGCCAAAATCATCAGTATTAAAACAATAAAACACCTGAAATATTTCAGTTGTTGTGCAATGAATCTAAAACATATGAAAGTTTAATTTTTATCATTACATTATGGAAAATAATGAACTTTATCACAATATGCTAATTTTTTGAGAAGGACCTGTCTTTATTTGTCTTTTAGCAGTGTGAACAGATATAAACACAGCCTTATGCACAGTGACAGCTAACGAGGGCTCGGTTCAGTGAGTGGACCTCAGACGTGTCTGGATTCTGAAATGAATGAGAAGGACCTGTAGTGTATGAAATGGCACATGTAAATTATATAATTGAATGTTAATTTGATTTTGCACCAAACGTTCCACAAATGTCATTTTAAATACAGAAATGGATTGCCATTTTACATATTACATTTCAAATTGAATATTGCTACCCATATGCTTCCATAGAGGCAAGCAGGCTTTGGGAAAAACAGGGAAATAAAACAAGGATCAATATCGGCGTGGCGTTCGAGATGGAGAGAGCTCGCGACAAACTTGGACTTCACAGAGTCTCTCACGTATGTTTTAATAGACAGGTAAGCAAATATATATTATTTATTGTACACATAGTTATATTGCACTTTGTTCGTACTTCAGTAACACTTTTTGCTTTTTATCATGGCAGTCTGGAGTCTAAGGCAGTGAAATTAAATACAGTAAGTGTTGCTCAAAAATATTTAGCCATGACTTGAAAATACCGTGGGTTTGTTAAAATGTACTTTTAGTAATAGAGCAGCTAATTCATCACGATGATGTAAAATAGTGTAATCAAACGTACAGTTAATACAAAAACTAATTCATTACCTCATCCGTGAACATGATTAAATATTTGTAGGTTTCGTCTAAAGTCTCACTTGTTCTCTCTTGAGTTTTAAGTCACTCTTTTAATGGATGTTGTACTTTTTATTGTTCTCGGTCATTGTTATGTAGAGCTGTTTTTATTCAGATCATTTGTAATGTACAGCACTTTGGAGCGACGGTGTAGCCTGGAAGGTGCTTTATAAATAAATACATACAAACACAAAAGATTTGTTAATTCCAAAACTACATCTCCCACTCTCCTTCACAGCATCAAGCGCTGTCTCTGTTATTGACTTGAGAATGCGACCTCTGGGTGAAAACTGTAGATCAACGGTTTTATGATTATCCACTGTTTTCATTTTGATGATGTCATTCGCAATGCTTCACGGGATTGTAGTTCAGTGCAGTCTTCAACATTTCGACTTTTTTGTTGGACTTTCAAATAAGTTTACATTAGAAGTTTACATATGCCATTAAGCCTGCAGTGATTGTAATATTACTATTTCGAGGCATTAAATAAGTCAATAACCTGCAAAAAGCAATTTCTTTACATTTGCAAAGAGAAATATTTGAGAGGTGAACACGTGACACTATTAAATGTATTTTGATTGATATATAGTTAATATATTATTGTTTCTATATGCATATCAGCAACTTTAAATCGACAGTTTTATATTTGTCCACTGTTTTTCTTTTGTTTTTTTATGTAATTCGCAATGCTTCATGGGATAGTAGTTCTAAAGCAGTTAGACTAAAGTTTACATTTGAAGTTTACACACGCTTACATACTACGCCTGATTACATAACACAATAACCTGTCAAAAGAAATTTCTTTGCATTTGCAAAGATAAATATTTAAGAGGCCAACATGTGGGTTGTTCGACTGAAAGTGACCGTATAAAATGTGTATTTCTTCTGCCTGAGGAGATCCGGAGAGCCGAATGACCTCTACGCTGATCGTGACGTCAGAGGCGCGCGCGGGGCCCCTGATGACGGCAGAAGCTTCACGCGACCATCATCATCATCATCATCATCATCATCATCATCATCATCATCATCATCACATACATTTACATTCAGCGATAGACAGATGCCAACTTCCGGCTCGTGTCAGCCTGGTGTTACGCGCCGCTCGCTCCCGCGGTGTGAAAGCCATAACACAGATAGTATATATATGCTCACCATTTCTATGATCTTGGTTTTCTTCCCTGCCCTCTGCTTTTTGCTGAGCATGTACTGCGCGAGCACGACTCCTCCGAAGAGCGCGCACACAGTAGCGCTCGCCACCGCGCCGACTTTCACCACCGCACTCCTGTCCATCTCTCTCTTCGGTTAGACCTCGTCGCACACACACTACGTTCACTGCGGTGGTGTGTGTGTGTGAACTGTCAGCGTGCACTGAAGACCCGGATGCACACTACAGTCGTCCACATGTGAAGTATGCAACCAGAGCACACTACATGTCCGCCATGCCACACTGCAGTGCGCACAGTGCCCAGCAGGGGCCTCGCGTGAACGAGCGGCCCCTTAATTTAAATATTATTCAAAATTAGT
>CM060631.1:35268167-35303167 GCA_030578275.1 Meda fulgida | reverse complement strand
AGCCATGTGACCCTGGGGCCCGTATAGCCATGTGACCCTGGGGCCCGTATAGTCTGGGGCCCGTATAGTCATGTGACCCTGGGGCTCGTATAGTCATGTGACCCTGGGGCCCGTATAGCCATGTGACCCTGGGGCCCGTATAGCCATGTGACCCTGGGGCCCGTATAGCCATGTGACCCTGGGGCCCGTATAGCCATGTGACCCTGGGGCCCGTATAGCCATGTGACCCTGGGGCCCGTATAGCCATGTGACCCTGGGGTCCAAATGATGCTGCTATGCCAAATTACTTTGATTTATTAATACATTTACTTAATTATTGAACATTGGTGTCTTTCTCCTATTGCAGTTTTTCTAAAACATTCTTATAAAGCGAGTGACTTTAATAGTCTGTGATTGGCTAATGTAAATGATTCTCTGGTTATTAATGATATTAATGTCTCTCGTGTCGCAGTTCATCCAGTCCACCATGAGCATCTGAGAAGAAGCTTCTGGATTTATGGATTCCTCTTTATAATATGCATTTTTAAACAATTGACTTACATGTGCTTTCATGTCATACTTTTTAAAACATTGTAGTACTTACGATATAAAACGTACATTTAAACAACATTGTTTGGATTATGCACCATTATTAATATGAACTAATTAAGTAGTGCCTCTACACCAATGATATTTACAATCTATGCACTCATTTCAACATGTATCCTATAGTATATTTAACTCAGTGCCATAACTAGCATCTGGAACGCTGTCAGCATGTTTATGTTCTTCCAGTGCATTTGTTTGAAAGTCATAATTTGACATGGCCAGTTATGAAGACAATGTAAGAAGGGCCAAACTGTGTCAGTGCTGCTATATGGACATATAACGCAGAAGTAAAATGTTATATTATGTTTCACCACAGAATTCATGTCTGTTTTTTGCTCTGCTCATTGGCTGTGTGAAATGTGTGTGAGAGTTATGAATATGTTCAGTAATAACAGCAGTAAAGAGATTGTGTGTTTGACTTCATAATGACAGCATGACGCCTCCTTCTTTCAGGAGTTACTGTACACACATCTTGTGTGACGCATCTTTATGTGTTTTTGAGTAAAGCTCAAGTTTTTGAGCTGGTATAACCAAAAACACTGAGTCAGGTCAACCAGGAAAACGTTTGAAATGAAGATCATTTATAATTTTATTTTACAACAAAGAGAAAAAGGACAAGAAACAATTGTGCTACAAACATGCTGCCATGTTATCTAGTTTACACGTTCAAAAATACAGAAATTAATATCTAAAATATAAAGTTATTCCGTGAATTAATTCTAAATAGATATTTAAATAATAAATACATTAAAACATTATATATAATCTACTTAAGTTTAAAAAAATGACATACAGTGAAATACAATAATAAATCGGTCTAAATGGGGTTAATATTTCATAACTGTTTAGTTTTGCGATGATGAACAATAGCTTTCTTGGCAAATAGTAGAGCAATATAAACTTATTTTACATAATGATGAGTGGCATTAATCTCTGAAAGATCAACTAATAAACAGAGAGAGGAGTATTTTCATCTTAACAACCATGTTAAAGACCATTAAAGCGATAGTTCACTTAAAAATGTAAATTAGCCCATGATTTCCTCAAGCCATCCTAGTGTGTATGACACTCTTCTATCAGACGAACACAATCAGAGTTATATTAAACATGTCCTGCTCTTCCCAGCTTTATAATGGCAGTGAACGCACGCACCGATATACGGTGAAAGACATTTTCGTAGGCCTACATTTGATCATGTTCGTGATTCGTGGCTCTGAATTGTCACAACATCTTTCAAACTGCTCGCTACGGATGCGAAAAACGCAGAAAATCAAACCCGATTTATTTTATGATGAACGAAAGTTTCAGAGGCGGTGTGTGAGCGTGATGGACTAAACGTGAGGTCGTATTTATTTTTTAACTTGCGAAGATTTCGGACTCGACTCTGGAACTGACGCACAGAGTAATGATGACCGGCCGTCTGCCCGAAGCTGGTTATTTATCAACACGAACGGATTCACGTATCCGGACACTACGAAAATGCGTCTGTATAGCACGCATTGTGTTTATCGTGCAATTTATACGCGAAAATGTGTTTTTACGTGCATATGATACGCACTTTATTGCGCGTAATACGCACGCACCCCACACTACCCCACACTAAACCTACCCATGCGTAGCATATGCGCGTAAAAACTCATTTTCGCGTATAAATTGCACGATAAACACAATGCGTGCTGTAGAGACGCGGGCTGCTGAACACTTCTCAGAACATCCAGAACTGTGAGGAGATCTCCAGTACTGCAGGGTTGCGTGTGCACGGAGAACCACATTAGCCAGTGACGTTTCTGCCTCTCCTCCTCGTCACAAGACTGAGCTCTGCCTCAATACAAATATCCTTCAGGCGGCCGTTCCATTCACTGCAATTCAAACACTCTCTGTAAATAAAAATAAAGTAATTTACTGTAACTTAGTGATACTGAAAGACAGACTTTTACAATAGTGTCTTTGCATGCACTCCTGATTTACACACACCACAACAAGTGCACTTGGCAGTAACTCAGCATTACTGCACGCATCAGCCTGGAGTTTCTTGCACACACTGATGTCCTAGTCCAGAGGAGAGCTCGAGTTATTTGTTACATGGTGTGATGAAAATGTCCTAATATTGAATGTGGAAAAGAGTTGATCATTGATTTTAGAAGAGAAAAAGAAGTGATATTACCAGTGATAAAGGTCAGGAAATAGAGATAGTCTTATACATATCTTAGTGTGCATTTGGAGAATGGCGAGGCTGTTTTTAAGAAGCCACATTAAAGACTATTCTCTTCTACTGGTGTCAGTGGGACATAAAGTACTTGCATGTAAGTATAAGGAAACAATATGTAAAGTTTGGGAATAAAGGGGTAACAACCAGGAGAATAAAAAATGTATTTATATTCTAGAACTAAGAGGTGCTTCTACTATTATGATACAACAATCTTACATTTGGGAGATATTTAGCGAGGACATACACTGCGTACCTTTTTGTAATAATTGTGTACCAGAACATACTGTATAGGCTTTTAAAAATTACAGGGTACATATCTATGCATTTATACAGTATTTAAAAAAATAAAAAAATAAAATAAATATTTAAGCGCACTAAAAACTAAAACTATTGAAACGTTTGCTTAAGTATTGGGGAAAGATACTCTTGTTTCATGTAGTTACAGGGTAATACAATAAAAATACATGCACAATTTAATATCACTGACTCGGAAACTTAAGCTTAAGCCTTGACAGAAAGTTGCACGTTTTGTCCCCCCTTTTTTCTCTTGCTTTTCCTCTTCCTTTTGTGCCTCTTAATTTTTATTTCTTTCCACTGATGAATCTGAAGAAGAAATCATTCTGTATTAAAAGAAAATGCAGTAGACCCTGAAATACATCATAATTTACCCTCATGCCATCCGAGAGGTATACGACTTTCTTCAGATTAACACAAATGTAGGTTTTTAGAAAAAGAAAAAAAGCATCTCTGGGAATAGATATAATGCAATCATGTGTTCCTAAAAGCTGGAGCATCAAACAGCACACACTGCCATAACTGATGGATCATATCTTCTGAAGCGAAACTGTAGGAGCCATTTATGTTTATTGTTGGCATGATATTTTATTTGGGTTGGATATATATTAAGATTAGTATTTTGGACACTGATTGATTGGATGCACATAGTTGTATATAGGGGGCCCAGGTGACAGGAAGTGGTGGACACAGGTGACAGGAAGTGGTGGGCACAGGTGACAGGAAGTGGTGGGCACAGGTGAGCCCAGGTGACAGGAAGTGGTGGGCACAGGTGAGCCCAGGTGATAGGAAGTGGTGGAACCAGGTGACAGGAAGTGGTGGGCACAGGTGAGCCCAGGTGACAGGAAGTGGTGGGCCCAGGTGACAGGGTGGGCCCAGGTGACAGGAAGTGGTGGGCACAGGTGACAGGAAGTGGTGGGCACAGGTGACAGGAAGTGGGCACAGGAAGGGGGAGCGCACACAGTTCTCACCAGACCACAGAGCAAAGACCACGGATTAGAGCCCACATATCAGAATACATGCAAACAATTAGAAACAAGATAAGAAATCAACTGGTATGTTCATATGGGATGAATATAGTATCAAAATGATTACACATGCAAGCACAATTATCAACGAACTTGATACATGTTGCAGAAATGTTTTATCCATGCCTTTCAACTTGCATGTGCAAAATTCAAAATTGAATGAATGTGTAGCAATTTGTACAAATAGAGACATTTTTGTGAATACAAATGTTTTCTTTTGTATTAGTGTATCATAATTTGTGCATGCAACAAAGAAGAAGTGCATGTGTGGATCAGGTGACGCGCGTGCATTCATTGAGTTCTTTTCTGAGTCGATCTCATTTGATTCATTTGGATTTTGAGACTTTCTTTTTGCTGTTTTTAAGCATTTCACAACCCACACACAAACAACTACAAATGAATAGGCCTGGTGCTGATTATTAATGTGTGCACAACCACCCATTTATTTGACAAATTCACTAATGTGCGTCTCTTCATTTAAAATAATACAATACAACTTGTGTGTGCAAAATCCAGAATCACATGATTGTGCAGCATTTTGTACAAGTAGAGACATAGTTTAGTTGTTAATACAAAACCTCAATTTTGTATTAATGTAGGCCAGCATTTGTGCATGCAACAAGTTAAGATGTGCATTTGTGGATGAGGTGACGTGTGCATTCATTGACTCGTTTCTGAGTCGATCCTATTTGATTCATTTGGATTTTGAGACTTTCTTTTGCCGGTTTCGCCTGCAGTAGCTAGATGGCAGTATTCTGCTAAAACAGACAACGGCCGCGTAATCAAGCGTGATCCCCATTTAAGACGCTTAATGTGAGTGATATTGAAGCACCAAATTTAGTACACAAAATAGGCCTAACTTATTAATAAAGCATACTTTTTAGAGGCAATCAGATTATGAACAACACTCATAGAAAACCATTATAAAATGCTTAACGCCCATTGCATGTTCAATAAGGTGTATCGGCTATACTGAGTTTTAATATCACCGTCTTACTGCATATATGAAAAAGCTTTACGTCAATGCAGTAAGACGGTGATATATTCACAAAAATGTCTCTATTTGTACAAATTCCTACACATTCATTCCATCTTGAATTATGCACAGGCAAGTTGAAAGGCATGGATAAAAAAATTCTGCAACATCTATCAAGTTCAATTATAATTGTGCTTGCACGTGTAATCATTTTGATACTATATTCATCCCATATGTTCATCTGTTTGTACTACTTACTGCAATAAACCACAAACCTCAACTGCAATAATCTCTGGAAAATCTTGTGTGTCTGCGTAAAATCCTCACTCCAACCTGTGCATGATGGCAAAGATAATTATTGGAAATAAGGCTAAAGGTACAGCAAAGCAAAGACTGCCATTTCCTTAAGTGAGAACTATAAGCCTGTGATAGTATTGGAAGTGGATAAAGATGGTTTTTACGGAAGAACCGATTGTTTTCTTTCATAAAACTGGACGCCGCCATCCCCAATCAACGAAACACTGACGCCACTGTGCGGAGGGGATTGACGGAGATTGGACACTCTGAACGACATCGCGCAGGCGGAGGGGTATGTGCAACATTAAACTTTATTGGAAAAGCTATGAAACAGTGACCAGAAACTGCTACACTAATGAATTTCGTTGACTGAAACCTATACTGTCACAACAATATCAGCTGTTTGAAACATTCTGCCATCGGCGTGTGTTTACTGTGTTTACTGGATCACGCTAAAAGTTAATCAAATATGTCTTTTGTCAAGTCTGACGTTTGGTCACAAGATGGCGCTGTTGCACTGGATTCTGAAAAAGAAAAAAGTGTTATTAAACACACTAAAGGTTTGGAAATGTTAATTGAAAACTGTCATAAAACAAGAAACTTGAAATGTAAACAAGCCATGAAGTTAATGGAATTGCTGAGAGAGCTCATGAAATCAAAGGAAAATGCAAATGAAGTGCAATCTAACTTGGTTAATCAACATCTGTAATGAAGCCAAAGAAATCATGAATCATTGGTGAAGCTACCACTTCCTGAAAATGAACTTGAAAAGCAAAATCACTGGTTTCTTGGACACTTTTGATGGGTTTATACAGGATGTAAATGTGTGGTTTTCAGAGGTTGGATGGCATAAAACAAACACCATTGCTGAAAGTGTAAACATAGATGACATTGGACTGGATGACAGTGTTTCTAATGTGTTAAAACCTAAATCAAGTTCTTCATCATGTGCATCTTCAACATCCTTTGCTCGCAGTAAAGCGCAGGCAGAAAAGGCTGCTCTCATGGAACGGGTCGCCACCCTGCAGAAAAAGCATGACCTTGAGGCACAGGAAGAACAACTGAAAAGGAAGAAAGAACAACTGGAACTAGAGACTGAAATAGACGCAAACAATGCAAAAATCAATGTACTTGAATCTAAGGAATCAAGAAACAGCTCAAGAGTATCTGATTGGATGAACTCGTATTTGAGAAAAGAAACTGCTCAAAAGAAAACGTCAGTCAAATTAAATCCACATGCAAAGACCTATTTACCTGATCAAGTGCAACAAAGACAGAATGTGTGGATGGGAAATTAATCTTCTTCCCAGCAACAGGTTGTTCGACCAAAGGAAAGAGCTGATGGACCATCTTTTAGAGCTCAGGATAAGACTCATCTAACACAACAACCTGTATTTAATGATGGTAATCAAGGTGATTTCTATCACATAATTCAGAGGCAAAGTGACATCACAGCTCTTCTCACTCAACACAATCTCTCTTCTACTTTACCACCAAGAGACATTCCTGTTTATGATGGTGATCCATTGCAATATGGAGTTTTCATCAGGGCATTTGAGAGAGGAGTGGAAAGAAAGACAGATGACTACAGCGACTGCCTGCATATCTAGAGCAATTCACCAAAGGGCATCCAAAAGATTTAGTCCACAACTGCCAACAAATGTCTTCAGCTGAAGGCTATAACAGAGCAAAAGATCTACTTAAAGAACATTTAGGTAATTAACATAAGATTGCCACAGCATACATGGACAAAGCATTTGCCTGAGTGTTGCCTTACAACCTCAGAGACAAGTGGAGGAATAGGGCTTGTCAGCTCCAGGAACAACATGGACGTCGAGTTTCTCTGACTTGGTAGACTTCATGGAGAGACAAGTGAAGATATTGTCAAATCCACTTTTTGTAAACATCCAGGATGCTAAGACAATTACATCTGTCAAAAGCTCCACCTTTGTCAAAGCAAGAGAAAAGCTGAGCCCAAGAGGAAGCAGTTTTGCAACTTCTGTAACACCTATAGAAACACCAAAATAAGAAAAAATGACAACAAATTGAATGAAAAATGTATCTGCCACTAATTCTCAAAATTCCTGTTTGTTCTGTGATAGAGATGGTCACACATTGGTGCTGTGTCCACAAATCAGGAAAAATATTCACAGGGAATTCTTAAAGAAGAAGGGAGTCTGTTTTGGATGTTTGAAGGTAGGACACATGAGCAAAGACTGCAATAGTTGTTTGACTTGTGACGTGTGCAACAAAAAACATCCTGAAATACTTCACATTGAACAAAAGGAACTGAATGAGAAATCAATTGGGAGGCATATTGGGGCTGGTGAAGAAGCCTGTCTCTTCTCTATTGTTCCAGTACAAGTAAAGACCCACAAGGGAGACACAGTGTTGCAAACTTATGCATTTTTGGATCATGGAAGCTCATCTACCTTCTGCACAGAAAGCTTGATGAGGAGACTGAAGGTAACAGGACAAAAAGCCAGTATTCTTCTACGTACAATGAACCAAGTGAAACCTGTGACCAGTCATCATATCTCAGGTTTGGAGATATCAAGTCTGGACAAAAATGATTTCATACAACTGTCCAATGTATTTACACATAAGACCATGCCTGTTTCCAAGCTCAACATTCCCAAACAAGAAGACCTGGTTCAATGGCCTTACTTGAAGGATGTCAAGATTCATGAAATAGATGCTGGCATTGACCTGCTCATCGGCACAAATGCTTCTAAGGTACTGGAACCTTGGGAGGTGGTCAATAGCCAAAGGGATGGACCATACGCTGTGAGTACACCCTACTGGGGCGGGTCATCTATGGTCCCTTGAGAGGAGACAACGACATCAGGGATGTGAATGGCTGCCCTGTTGCTGCTGTCAACCGAATGTCTATTGCGAATCTAGAGGAGCTACTGGTTAAACAATACAATCATGACTTCAATGAAATAACCAGCAAGGAAACAGAGAAAAATGTCCAGAGAAAAGATAACATTCTTGGATATTGTGAATCACTCAACAAAAATTACAGATGGGCATTACTGCCTAGACTTACCTTTCAAGCAAGAAAATCCCACCATGCCAAATAACCGTTGCATAGCAGAGCAGCACATCCAAAGCCTGAAACACAAGTTTGGTAAAAATGAGATGTTTCACAATGAATATACAACTTTTCTTAAGGAAATGATTGATAACTCTATGCTGAAATGATACCAGTAGATCAACTGAATCGTAATAATGGGGAACTCCGGTACATCCCACATCACGGGGTGTATCACTCGAGGAAAGGAACCTTAAGACTGCGGTGCTGGCTTCAAGGGAACATCGCTCAATGAACTGCTACAGGGTCCTGTGCCTGGTTGGATAAAGCACCTTAAGTGTAATTTTCCCTTAAGGTCACCCTTATGTTTCCCTTAAACCTAAGGGTGTTGCAGAAAAATACCCTTAAGTGTTACTTAACTTTTTTTTTAAGTGAAACGTCATAAACACTTAGAATTTCCCTTAAATGCTGTTTTTTCCACTTAAGTAATCGTTAAGTGTTGCATAAAACCCCTTAACGGTAATTTCCCTAAGTATAACTTAAGGTTTGGAAATCGTAACCTTAAAAGTAACGTGGACAAAAATAAGACGACATGGCTGAATTTATGGAACCAGCTGAAGATCATAGGGAATAGGGAGAACCCTTTGGACCAATTTAGCGATGAAAAATTGTTGCAAGAATACAGATTTGATCGACGCACAATATTTGACATCGCTATCAAACTAGACGGCTTTCTGTCTGTCATTATACGCGACTCGCATGTAAACTATCACAACGTTAAGAGAGTGTGTGGCCGACCCGTGCAGAAAAAGATTCACAGGACAACGAGCTGATTCTGTGTTTTAAAAGGAATCATGACAGAAGAAAACGGGTATGGGCCATGGAAATATACTCAGCTGTATTTCGAGACACAGAGCCAGAAGTGCATTCACAAAACCTAAACAAATGCCAAAGCATGAGACTGTGAACAACACAAACTGACGCCACTTTCGGAGCTAACGCTGTGTTGCGTGATAGCATTACTGGACTGGCACGTGATATTCCGACATGTTAGTGTTTTGCGTATCTATGGCAACAACAGACTTTTATAACGTGAATCCAGGATCGCTGTCGGGAAACACTTAAATGTTCCCCTTGCCTAAGAGAACCGTTTAAGAGATTATATGCAACACCCTTAAGTTATTCTCTTAGGCAAGGGTAAATCGCCCCCTAGATATCATACTTAAGGGAAAAACTTAAGGTGCTTTATGCAACCGGGCACTTACCAACTCACTCAGAGTACTCATCAGATTCAGACAAGAGCCAGTTGCCTTGATGGCTGACATCAAAGCAATGTTTCACCAGGTCAAAGTGTCAGAAAAACATATTGACTATCTGCAATTCCTATTGTGGCCTGATGGTGATGTGCAGCAGGATCTCGTTGAATACCGGATGAAAGTACACCTCTTTGGAGCAGTGTCATCACCGAGTTGTGCAAACTTTGCATTAAGAAAGACAGCCGAAGATAACAAAACTCACTTTCCAGCAGAGGTTATAGACACCGTAAAGAACAACTTTTACGTAGATGATTGTTTGAAATCCATATACATAGAACAGGACACTGTTCTTATGGTAAGAGACCTGACTGCTCTCTGCCAGAAGGGAGGATTCATACTGTCAAAGTGGATCAGCAACAGCCGTAAAGTATTGGCATCCATTCCAAAAGAAAACAGAACCAAAGAAGCAAAAGAGTTGAACTTGGACAGGGACAACCTGCCGATGGAAAGAGCACTAGGATTGCACTGGTGCGTTGAAACAGATGTGTTCATGTTCAGAATTACTGCACAGCCATGAGCATACACCAGACGCGGCATCTTGTCTGTGGTTGGCTCTGTATACAACCCTTTAGGATTCCTAGCACCGTTTATTCTGCCTGCCAAACTGATAATGCAAGACCTCTGTAAAAAAAACTTTGGATGGGACGAAAACATACAACAAACTGTTTCTCAGCAGTGGACAGGATGGCTGGCAGAGCTGAACAAGATGACAGAGTTTAAAGTGGACCGTTGCATGAAGCCCACAAGCTTTGGTCAAATCAGAAATGCACAGTTGCACCACTTTTCAGACGCAAGCGAGAGTGGATACGGTACGGTTTCATATCTTAGACTGGAAAACAACGACAAGGAGGTGCATGTTGCTTTCATGATAGGGAAAGCAAGAGTATCACCATTAAAGCAAGTAACGATTCCCAGATTGGTGCTCACAGCTGCAGTTCTAGCCGTCAAAGTTGACAATGCTTCGGAAGGAATTACAGCTTCAACTGAACAAATCCATCTTCTGGACTGATAGCACTACAATGCTGAAATATATCAACAATTAAACCAAATGTTTCCGAACATTTGTAGCAAACAGGATCTCCTTTGTAAGGGATACTACTGATGTGTCACAATGGAGATATGTTAGCACAAAGGAAAATCCGGCAGATGAAGCCTCTAGGGGGCTAACAGCAAACCCCTTCTTAAGCTGCAAGAGAAAGACAGAGAATGGCAGAAACCTCATTTGGAAACTACAATCTCTGCCAATGATCCGGAAGTCAAGCAAGACATCACAAGCAACCTCATTGTTAAAGGTCCATTGAATCCCACCAGCTCTCTGATAAGTTATTTCTCTTCATGGAGAAGTCTGATGACAGCTGTAGCTTGGCTACTTAAAGTAAAAACAACTATTTTACTGCTGACTAGAAAAAGAAAGGAGATTCAGACTGCTGCGAGTAGCTTGAAAGATGAGTCCAGCAAATTAAAGGAGATGCACATTTTTAAAGCAACACTCCAATGACAGTGTTTATGTAGTTATGTAGTTACTATTGCTACAACATTTCCATGAAGATCAGACATTGGCACAAATTTTATTGGAGCTGAAAGAGAATTGAGAGAAGCACTCAATGCCTTGAATCAGGACAGAATCCAGACTGCTATGCTTCAGAAGGGAATAAAATGGTACTTTAACCCCCCAGCAGGATCTCATCACGGTGTTGTATGGGAGCGTTTGATCCGCATGGTTTGAAATGTGCTGCACTCTGCTCTTAGCCAACAAGTTCTGGATGATGAAGGATTGCAAACTTTAATTTGTGAAGTTGAAGCAATTTTAAATGATCGAAGACAAAGTCTTCTGAGGACCCAATGGACCTGGAAGCACTCACCCCAAACCACCTTCTTCTGTTGAAAACCAAGCCAATACTACCACCTGGACACTTCGTAAAAGAGGACTTACACCTAAGATGGAGACAAGTGCAATACATAGCAGACCTCTTCTGGAAAAGGTGGACACAGGAGTACTTACCTTTAATCCAAGAACGACAGTCAAAGGTTGACTCCACTGCACCACAAGGCTCCTGGTTAATGGGTAGAATACTGGAGACGAAAGCCGTTGCACAAGGCCTTGTGCGTATCGTTCAACTTCAGACAAAAATCAATATATTGCAAAGACCAGATCCCACCAGGTTCCATGTTCTGGAACCTCTGGCCCTAAAAATGACTATTAAGAAAAAAAGGGTGTAATGTATATAGGTCCTTTCATTATTTTTTGGTAATTGTTATTTGTTATATAAGACAATTATGGGCCGGTGTGTAGGAGCCATTTATGTTTATTGTTGGCATGATTTTTTATTTTGTTTTGGATATATTTATATTAGTATTTTGGACACTGGGTGATTGGATGCACATAGTTGTATTTAGGGGGCCCAGGTGACAGGAAGTGGTGGACAGGTGACAGGAAGTGGTGGGCACAGGTGACAGGAAGTGGTGGGCCCAAGTGACAGGAAGTGGTGGGCCCAGGTGACAGGAAGTGGTGGGCCCAGGTGACAGGAAGTGGGCACAGGAAGGGGGAGCGCACACAATTCTCACCAGACCACAGAGCAAAGACCACGGATTAGAGCCCACAGATCAGAATACATGCAAACAATTAGAAACAAGATAAGAAATCAACTGGTATGTTCATCTGTTTGTACTAAATGCAATAAATCACAAACCTCATCTGCAATAATCTCTGGAAAATCTTGTGCGTCTGCGTAAAAACTTCACTCCTACCTGTGCATGATGGCAAAGATAATTATTGGAAATAAGGCTAAAGGTACAGCAAAGCAAAGACTGCCATTACAGAAACGACAGATTGTAGACTATCGCTTCAGACCAACTGTAATAAGTTGTTTTTCAAATAAAGGTTTCCGAGTCAGTGATATTAGATTGTGTATGTATTATTATTGTACTTACCCTGTAACTACATGGAACAAGAGTATATTTCCCAGTATTTAAAAAAAATTGCAATAGTTTTAACTTTACTTGCCTTGAATTATGTAAGCCCAAACTTAAACATCCACACGCTTGCTATAAAAAAAAAACTGTATAAATGCATAGATATGTAATTTTGTAATTTTTAAAAGCCTATACAGTATGTTCTGGTACACAATTATTACAAAAAGGTACGCAGTGTATGTCCTCGCTAAATATCTCCCAAATGTAAGATTGTTGTATCATAATAGTAGAAGTACCCTTTAGTTCTATTTCCCTTTATTCCCAAAACTTTAAATATTGTTCCCTTTAGTCCTTATGCAAGTACTTTATAGGTACACTATATTACAGAAAATGACGCTGTAAATTCATCTTAATTACACAGTACTTTCCGGCCTGTAATCTAAAGCGTTACCAAAAAGTGTAACCAATTTTGAATGGTTGTGTGTAAACGATGACAGCTGTTTCAGTTGTGCTTAACTTTTGCTTTCCTGTGTTTAGTGTTCTGCAAAACTAGTTCATCACACTGCAAATTGTGTTTTAGTGAGTGAGAATGAGTTTAAAGATTTGCAAACAGTGTCTGAACGTGTTTAAGGTTTTGCGGAAAGAGGCATTTATTTGACAGATTGATATCGGCTATTGAGAATTTGGTTCAGAGAATGAGGTTTAGTGTTTTAGCAATTCAGAAAAACTGTAATGGAGAAAGATGTTATTTCGGCTGTAGTTGCAGGAAATACCAGCAGGGGGAAATGATGTCATTCTAACCAGAAACCCTGTTCTTCTTCTCCTCCACGTGACAGGAAGTGATGTCAGACATGATCTTTAGCATCTCTTTCATGAGTCATTATTTCATTGGACACAGCAACACTGTGTGTAGATTTCTTTATCCAAAAACACAGATTTCACAGGAGTGTGTCCCGTCACATCCGCACACAGAGAGAAGAAGCTCCGGCTGAGCGTTTGAAGCTGAAAATGACCACAAATATCAAAAACACATGAATCAAGTTCATGCTAATATCATCTAATAATCCTGGCCAAATACTCCACATTCACATTCACATTCTATGAAACTGTTTGTCCAGCTTAACAGAGTTGATGTTTTAAGTTATAAAGCCTATTACTGGCTAAGAAAGAACATGCTAGCAGAAGAAAAGGAAGAAAAAACAAACAAACGTTTTCATGCCTGACATGCATGATTTCTAGGCTATACGGAAAAGAGAAAAGTTTATAAAAGATACTTACTTTGTTCTTGGAGTTGCTTTCCCTCCAAGGAAATGATGTCACTCAGCAAGTCATGTGATTTAGGGCAGATTTTAAAGGGCAAGTAACACCAATGGAACAGTTTGAGGGGCATAAACTCATTTAATGGATTTACACATTCAAAAAAACGTTTAATTATTCGTATGGTACTAGACATTATGAGGTTGTTTCAATTGGAATACATATACATCTATGCATGAAAAACCTTTTATGTGACATAAAAGTTGATTATAGACATAAGTGACCTATATTTTAAAAAATATAAACCATTCAAACATTCAGATATTTATATAAAATATAAAAAATCCTGAACACTCATAAATGAAATACAAAACCTCCCTGATCATCAGCTTCACATATAAAACCATCAACTCCCCATACATGAAAAAAATAATATCATTTATGAGGCTAAAATACGCATATTCCATCATTAATCTCTTCATTATAAAACGTCTCATCATCAACTGTCGCTACAATGAGTGCGAAATATATTTATTATAAACTATTAAAATTGACCTGCCTCAAAAACTCGAGATCAAAACTTTTTTTTTTTGTCAAAATGGTTATATAATATCAATAAATCAATATAAATCAATCAGTAAAAAAGTCGTGCTGTGCAAATAGTACAGATCCCTAGATTTTTTTTTTTTAAATTGTTTACACCAGAAAAGCCATGGAGCTCATTATGTGATGAAAATGTCAAAATATATAAGTGTACAATTTGCAACGGAAAGTTTTTTGAGATCGGTGTTATAATAAAATAATAATAATTTGTTATAATTATATATATATATGCCAAGCTTTTCTCGGCACTCAAAGCGCTTAGAAGGGGGGATCTCCTCAACCACCACCAGGGCCTCGGTTTAACGTCTCATCCGAAGGACGGTGCTCTTTGACAGTATAGTGTCCCCGTCACTACACTGGGGCGTTAGGACCCACACAGAGCACAGGGTGAGTAGCGCCCCCTGCTGGCCGCAGTAACACCTCTTCCAGCAGCAACCTGGTTTGCTCAGGAGTCTCCCATCCAGGTACTAACCAGGCTCAGCCCTGTGTTTGAAGTTTCTTCACCACCCTCTTCTCCCTCCCCCTCCCCCTCCCTCTCCCCCTCCCCCTCCCTCTCCCCCTCCCCCTCCCCCCCTCTCTCTCTCTCTCTCTCTCTCTGTGCGTGGGCGCTTGTTGGGCGAGCGAGTGAGAAGCGTGGCTGGTGAGTGTGTGGACTTTTTTTTTAGGCCGCGGTGCCTAAAATAAGTTGTCTATTCTTTCTATCTTTAACTTTTTTTTCTTTTTTTTTCTTTCTTTCTTGTGGTATACTGGTTTAAAAGTATTAAGATAGTGTTTTGTTGTCTGTCTGCCAGTTCTTGGTAACTGGCAGGATGACTTCGGGTCTGAGGACGTTGGATTTCCTCACACGGCGTCACGCAAGTTTAAACGCGAGTGTGGAAGAGTGCAGTTTGGCTGTAGGAGAGGTGGTTGGCTATGAAAATATTCTGTTGGAGTTATTGACAACGCTTTTCGTTCCAGTGTTACCGCTGTCTACTCCGTCCAAAAAAGTGATTTTATCAAACGTGCCGCTGTTTATTAAAAATGAGGTTCTGGTTAAATTGTTGGAAAGACATGGCAGACTGGTTTCCCCTATTAAGATGACTCAAATTTGCTGTAAATCGGCGTTACCGAAGCACGTAGTGTCGTTCAGACCTTGTTTATGGTTTTAAAGGACAATAAAGAGGATTTGGATTTAACGTTTAACTTCAATCATGATGACTTCAACTATGTAGTTTATGCTACAACTAATAGCATGAAGTGCCTTAGTTGTGGTGAAATAGGACATCTTGTGAGGGTTTGTCCGAAAAAGAATGAAAAATCAAAAAGAGAAATTCCATCAGTTTCGGTTGAAAGAGTTGTTGAGGATGAGGAGGTGCTGTTAGCACTGAGGTGGGACAGCAGCGGTGCAGCTGAGGTGAGCACTGTACATTCTTATGATAACAGGTTGTCTTTAGCAAGATTGGACAGATTTTATGGTTTAAGTCATCAACTCAATCTTTTTAGAGATTGTTTTATCATTCCAGTTAGCTTTTCCGATCATAGTCTAGTACAGTGTTTTTTATCTTTAGGGTCCATAAAACCAAAGAGTGCATTGTGGCGTTTCAATAACAGCCTCTTAACGCACATGGAATTTAGGGATATTTTAAATATTTTTTGGAATGATTTTAGAACCACTAAATCTGATTTCTAATCCTTGCAGCAGTGGTGGGATTGTGGAAAAACGCAAATTTAACAATTGAGTCAACAATATGCTTACAACATCACTAAAGAAACAAATCTTTTAATGGCAAATTTAGAAGATGATATAAAACTACAAGAATCTATTGGAACCGAACGGAATCAAGAGCTTATTGAAATTTTAAGTAGGAAAAATAAAGAATTGGCAGAAATTTTAGAGCTGAAAGCACAAGGGGCTCTGATCAGATCTCGTTTTAAGAACATAGAGTGGATGGATGTATCTTCCAAATTTTTTTTTAATTTGGAAAGAATGGCCAAAAAAGATGTGTACGTGTTTTGCGTTCCAAGGAGGGTGCACTCTTGTCGGATCATGCAGAAATCCGTAAGAGAGCGGTAGAACTTTATAAAGAACTGTACAGCAGTGAGCTTATGGACAGGTTAAACCCCAATGGGTTTATTGAGGATCTTCCTCAGGTGACCGAAGAGGCAAATGCCGACCTCTGCAGAGAGATAACGTTGGAGGAGCTGAAGAAAGCTCTTCAAGGCATGGAAGGCGGCAGAGCACCGGGAATAGATGGCCTGTCTGTAGACTTCTATAAGTCGTTTCGGCCTGAGATTGGTGCCGATCTGTTTGCTGTCATGAATGAGAGTCTAAACAGTGGCAGGTTACCACTGAGCTGCCATAGAGCAGTGTGGACTCTACTGCCCCAGACGGGGACCTAAGGGAAATAAAAAACTGGAGGCCTGTGTCATTGTTGTGCAGTGATTATAAAATTCTATCCAAAACATTAGCAAATCGATTGAGTGGGGTTCTGGAGGAAGCCATTCACGCTGATCAGACTTATTGTGTGCCAGGAAGGCAAATTTTTAATAACATCTCATTTATTAGAGACATGTTTGATATCAGTAAGCTCTTTGATGTGGATTTTGGTTTGATTTCAATAGACCAAGAGAAAGCGTTCGACAGGATTGAACATAGTTATTTATGGGAGGTTTTAGAAGCTTTTGGCTTTAACACTAATTTTATTGATAAGTTAAAAAGTTTTATATTGTGATGTTGAAAGCTTGTTGAAGGTGAATGGTGACTTTAGTGTTCTTAGAGGTATTAGACAAGCTTGTGCTCTTTCAGGTATGCTATATAGGTTAACTATTGAACCCCTGTTACAGAAATTTAGAGAGGAATTAAAGGGTGTAAGCATTCTGAACTGTGGGAAATTCGTTAAATTATCAGCTTATGCTGATGACATTGTCATGTTCATGAAAGAGCAAAGTGATGTGTCTAAGATAACAGAGATTTTAAGTGATTTTATGGTTTTCTCCTCTGCCAAAGTAAATTGGGACAAAAGTGAAGCTGTCTTAGTTGGGAAGCGGCCGCACGGACACCCCGGCCTCGCTGCGGGGTTCCAGTGGAGCACAGGTGGGGTAAATATCTAGGTGTGTTTTTGGGAGATGATGTTACTGTAAAAAAGAATTTTGAGGGGATAGAAGAAAAAGTTGTGGGGCGTTTGAATAAATGGAAGTTTTTACTTTCTCACATGTCTTATAGAGGACCGGTTTTAATTATTAATAATTTAGTATTTGTGTTGACCCCCCAGCACTTCTTTTGAAAAAAATCCAATCTATATTAGTTAATTTCTTTTGGGATAAGCTACATTGGGTGCCACAAAGTGTCTTGTATCTGTCAAAAAATGAAGGGGGTCAAGGTTTGATTCATCTCCAGAGTCGAGTGGCAGCTTTTCGGTTGAAGGATGTACAAAGGTTCCTTGAAAGTCCTGCAGATGAGAACTGGAGTTTGGTCGCTACCATTATTTTGAGGAATTTTGAAGGTCTGGGTCTAGATAAGTCTTTGTTCTGGTTTAACCTTAAGAAGTTTTCTGTGTCTAAGTTACCGATTTTTTATTGTAATTTATTCAAAGTGTGGTCACTTTTTAAAGTTTTGAGAAGTGAAAGAACGGACTCTTTGTACTAGACTCTTCAAGAACCACTGATTGGTGGATCACGTCTGGAAGGGTCCGACGAAGGACGTTTTCCTGCTTTGATGGACTTACTGATTAAATCTCTTATCACTTTCGGAAGTCTTATTCGTATAACTGGACATGATTTATCTGACTCCAAAGCTCTGGAAGAAAGGCTGAAGATGAGGTCAACACGGGTGGTAACTCGGCTGTTGTCTGAATGGAAAGAAACCATCACCAAAGAAGAGTTAAAAATGATAAAGGACTTTGAAGAAGGGTGGATTCAACCAAAAGACGATGTTGAATTTGTGTTTAACTCCCGATTTAGAAATGTGTGAAGGTTTTTTTCTAAAGTGTAATGTTTTAAGGTTGCTAGGAAAAGAAAAAGCATCCAGTAAAGCTATGTGTGTGTGTGTTGTGTTAAAGCGTTTAACAAAAAAAGTCTTGATGGTAAAGTAGACACACCATGGCGCAATGTCTTACAGTTAAGTGAGAACACAAGACCTAAATGGGGGGCACTTTATAAGTCACCATTGATTAAAGAAGCAGGACACTTGCAGTGGAGAGTTTTGCATGGCGCTATAGCGGTCAATGCATTTGTTTCAGTGATAAATCGTGAAGTCACTCAGGAGTGTCCATTCTGTTCACAGAGAAACTGTGTCTCATACTTTTATGCTGTAACGTGTAGCGTGGTTGAAGCAGGATCCAACTGCAGCACACTTTAATCAAAAGACTCAGGAAACAGGATACAAGGACAAGAACAACCGACACTAGCGTTAAACACTAGACAAGAACTCAAAGACAGGCCAGAAACACAGGGCTTAAATAATCAGGGACAAACGAGCTTACAGGATAACAAGGGGGCGGAAATAACAAGAAACACCTGGGATAACTAAATGACAAGACAGGGAACCACTAAACATGACAGGACACAAAACCACATAGTAACATAGCCCCCTCCCTATGGGCGGCTCCCGACGCCCATCAAAACAAGCAAAAAAAGTTCAGGAGGGCGGTCCTGGGGGCCAGACCCGCACTGGGGACCGGGACCAGGACACGGGCAAGGCGGGCCTGGGCCGTGGAGCATGGGTGACCAGGGAGGAGCAGGACGAGGCGAAGGCCAGGGGGGAGCAGGACGAGGCGAAGGCCAGGGGGGAGCAGGACGAGGCGGGAGCAGGACGAGGCGAAGGCAAGGGGGGAGCAGGACGAGGCGAAGGCCAGGGGGGAGCAGGACGAGGCGAAGGCCAGGGGGGAGCAGGACGAGGCGAAGGCCAGGGGGGAGCAGGACGAGGCGAAGGCCAGGGCGGAGCACGCTTGGCAGGGGACCAGGGCATAGGAGGCTCAGGTGGAGATAGCACCGAAAAGGTCCATGTCAGCGCTGCCTCCATGGCCCTCTCGTGGGACCTACTACTACCCCCCCCCCCCCAAAAAAATACTTGGGAGAACCTAGGGGGACAACCTCCGGGCTGGCAACGGACTCAGGGACAGTCTTATGGGGCTTGAGAGACATAGGCAGGGCGAGGCGCAGAGGCGGGGCCGGCAGGGCGAGGCGCAGAGGCTTGGGTACGCTCACTGGAGCCTGATGAGCCGAGCGAGTCCTCCTCCTCTTCCTTCTGCGACGGCGTTTCACTGGGCTTGACTCGGTAGACTCACTTGACTCGGTAGACTCACTTGACTCGGGTTCGTCGAGGCTGACGTGACGTGCGGGTTCGGCTGAGCAGACGAGAAGCGCGGGTTTGCAGAGCGTGGTCTCGGCAGGGCTGGGGTGAAGCACGGGTTCGGCTGAGCAGACGTGAAGCGCAGGCTTGTGGAGCGTGGTCTCGGCAGAGCTGAAGTGAAGCGCGGGCGTGGGCACGACCGGGCAGATGTGAAGCGCAGGCTCTCGCAGCTTCTCCTCCACGCCCACGGTAAACGAAGAGCCGCTCCACAACAGGGCCAGGTCGATGTACCACTCTAAAGACCCGTGCGGATCAGGTTCGGGCATCTGAGACCTGAGTGGTTCCGATAATCCCCCATGGAAGAAGATCTTCAAGCACTGTGTGCTCATATGCGCGAGATGCGCCAGCTCGAGGAATTCTGCGACGTACTCTTCTATGGTGCGCTTCTCTTGACGGAGACGGAGAATCTGGACGTCGACTGGACTCCAGAAAGGCATGGCTGCTGGATCACGACAGGTGAGCTCTTCTGTAACGTATAGCGTGGTTGAAGCAAGGATGAAGCAGGATCCAACTGCAGCACACTTTAATCAAAAGACTCAGGAAACAGGATACAAGGACAAGAACAACCGACACTAGCGTTAAACATTAGACAAGAACTCACCAAGACAGGCCAGAAACACAGGGCTTAAATAATCAGGGACAAACGAGCTTACAGGATAACAAGGGGGCGGAAATAACAAGAAACACCTGGGATAACTAAATGACAAGACAGGGAACCACTAAACATGACAGGACACAAAACCACATAGTAACATATGCATTGTATAAGATTAAGGCCCTTGTTTATTTTTTTACATAATTTTTTTTACATCTATTTAATCAGTTTGATGAAATATATCCTCAGGAGATTTTTATCTGTGGTTTTAAGTATTTGAAAGAACGTTCTTATGATTGTCAGTTTAATTTTTTCTTGGGTCAAGCAAAAATGGCAATTTATGTGAGCAGAAAAAGAAAAATCGAAACAGATTCTGACACAGATGTAGTATTGCTTTTTTCAATGTTGAAATCAAGAATCCAAATAGATTTTTGCTATTATAATGCAACAAAGAATCTTATGTTGTTTGAGCAAAGATGGTGTATAAAAGGTGTTCTTGGTAGTATAATCAGTAATATTTTGACTTTTAACAGCATATTATGTTTTTTTTACTCAGCTGTACATGTATCTTTTTGTGTGAATGAAAAACAGAATGTATTTTAAAAATCAAAATCTCTCTCTCCCTCTCTCTCTCTCTCTCCCTCTCTCTCTCCCTCTCTCTCTCCCTCTCCCTCCCTCTCTCTCTCTCTCTCTCTCTCTCTCTCTCCCTCTCCCCCTCTCTCTCCCTCTCTCTCTCCCTCTCCCTCTCCCTCTCTCTCTCTCCCTCTCTCTCTCTCTCTCTCCCTCCCTCTCTCTCTCTCTCCCTCTCTCTCTCTCTCTCCCTCTCTCTGAATTGTGGAAAAGATAGAGGGTAGACTTAAAAAATGGAAATGGATCCATCCACAAATGTCCTTTCGAGGAAGAGTGCTAGTCATGAATAATTTAGTAGCCTCAACATTGTGGCATAAGTTGTCCTGCGTAGACCCACCTGTTGGCCTTCTGCCAAAATTACAGACAATTTTGGAAAGAAAATTCTGGGACGAACTACACTGGACACCCTCAAAGCGTGCTTTATTTGCCCAGAGAGGAGGGTGGGCAGGGCTTGGTACACTTGCAAAGTAGGCTAGCGACCTTCCGCTTACAATTTGAACAAACGTTTTTGAAGGGGTCCGCGGATCTGGTGTGGAGAATGACGGCCAAAACAATTTTACAAAGAGTAGAAGGTCTTGGTCTGGATGCTGCACTGTTTTTAATGGACCACAAGAACATTTACCTTAATGGACTACCATCTTTCTATCGTGGACTTTTTAAAGTTTGGAGACTTTTTGTCATTCATAGACTGCAGAAAACAAACTCTTTGACACTCTCTCTCTCTCCCTCTCCCTCTCTCTCTCCCTCTCTCTGTCTCTCCCTCCCTCTCCCTTTCTCTCTCTCTCTCTCCCTCTCTCTCTCTCCCTCCCCCTGTCTCTCCCTCTCTCCCTCTCCGTGTCTCTCTCTCTCCCTGTCTCTCTCTCTGTCTCTCTCCCTGTCTCTCCCTGTCTCTCTCCCTGTCTCTCTCCCTGTCTCTGTCTCTCTCTCTCTCTCCCTGTCTCTCTCTCTCTCTCTCTCTCTCTCTCTCTCCCTGTCTCTCTCTCTCTCTCTCTCTCTCTCTCTGGAGGATGTTTGAAGGTTGTTTTTACACTCCATTAGACTGTCGATGAGAGAAGTGTAACCCGTCGCTCCACAGAACTTATTTCACTGCTCTAGAGTCCAGCGGCGGGTGCTTTACACACTGCTCGGTCATGGAAACCCACTCCGTGAAGCTCCCGCATTTTCTGTGCTGATAATAATGCCGCTGGCCGCTTATTTTTTTCTGCTCAAATCCTGGGTTGAGCATTTTGGGTACATTTTTGGGGTTATTTTGTCAATGTTTGGGTAGTTTTTGTGTAACCCAGATCCTGAGTCCGATGTAACAGTGTTTGGGCATTCAATATTACATGATGACTGGATACTGCTCCTCTGTTTGTAATGCTTACTTTCACTGTGTGTGTGTGTGTGTGTGTCTGAGTGTGTGTGTGTATGTCTACAGCTTTGCCATTCTCTTTGTACTAAGTGCATGCGCGTGTGTGTGTGTGTATGTGCGTGTGCGTGTGTGTGTGTCATTCTGTTTCCCTCAGGATCTCATGTATAATGCATGCAGGTCCTCATGAATATGCTAATTCGCCAGAATGCAGTGAGGTGAGAGGGCTTCCCCTGTTCTCTGCTTCTGATGAGAGAGGAGTGTGTGTGAGCGAAAACCTGCTTCACAGACACAGAGATGAGAAGAGCTGAGGAATGGGATTCAGCAATGAAAATAAGTGAATTCACAAATAAATATCTAAAGAAAGAATGCAGGTAAACGTCATGAGGCTGTAAGCATGGTATACATTGAAATGTGGTTTTCTGATAAAAAATGCACACGGTCTGATGGGGTCACAAACAGCACAGGAAAACTGTTAAATACAAATAATAACAGTTGACTCATAGAACAGCAACATAACAACTACTTTCAACTTTTAAAATGGAGATTAAAATGCTTGTCAGAAATTAAGTTCTGAAATCATTTGATGTCATCATCCTCAAATATCATGGACAAAAAGACACGTGTCACGCCAGAGCAACTGTAGAGATCTTGATGAGCTGAGTTGCGTCCGGCTGTAGGAGGGATTCAGAAATGGTCACTTTACACTGTAATGTTGGCTGTACGTAGCAATGCTTTGACCAGGCATTCATATGCGTTCACATACTTCTGTCATATGTTTGCATTAAAGCCCACCATATCTTATGATTTTGCCAACTGGATAACTTATGCACTATTATGAGTTTAGTTAAAATTTAGGATTAAAACTAGTATTGTTTCTGCAAATTAGAATGTTATTTATACATTTGTAGTCACTTTTAAAGAGGACATATCATGAAATCTGACGGTTTCCATGTTAAGTGCTATAATCGGGTCCCCGGTGCTTCTACCAGCCCAGAAAACGTGAAAAGTGAAACCCAGTAACTTTGTTTTGGCGAGTCTTTCTCTGCAAGCATGACAAAACATAAGCCGATCAGATTTCGCTCTCCTTCTGACGTATCAAGATCTTATTATAATATTACCGGCCCTTAATCTGCACGTTTACACACATGGTACGACATTTGGTTTCACAAGCGACAACAGAGAGCAGTTGTAACGCACCGGCAGAAGATCCAGCAGAGCCTGAAGCTGGTGTGTGGTTGAGCACAGACGAGCACTGAACACTATTGACCAGAACATGTCACCGCTGTCTTATAAACACCTCAGGAACTGTGCACACTTGTGAAGAAGTTCAACATGATGATGAGATGATCAGTGTAACTCCACAACATTCAAATGTCTCCACTAACATTTAGAAACGTATAAAAGTGAAGCTCTGAGTCTCTCTGTGAGGCTGCACTCGCTACTGGTTATTCTCGGATTCTGGATTAGTGAGATTGGCCTGTTTTGGTATTGTCGGAGTTTCTGAAGCTCGTGTAAAGGCTCCGCCCTCTTCTGAACGGAGGCAGAGCAACAGCTCATTTGCATTTAAAGTTACACACTAAAATGCTGTTTTTTTGCTCACACCCATTAAGGGGCAAATTTGACAAGCTATAATAAATGATCTGGTATTTTGAGCTGAAATTTCACAGACACATTCTAGGGAAACTATAGATTTATATTACATCTTGTGAAAAGGTAAAGGTAAAGGTAAGCAAGACATGCTCATGCATGTTCACAAGGTCAAACAAACCTTCAGCCCACTTGCACTTGAAGTCTTCAATATTCTCATTCAGTCGATAGTATTCAAATTCTACTCTTAACCTTGACTTCATCAAACCCTCATAAATCAGTACTACGTCAGTTTGTCCCGTACCACCTATTTTACTTTTACGAGAGAGCCAAACAGCTAACTTTGCTTGTCTGAAAATAAAATTGAGTAAATGATAGATCTCCCTCTTGCTACGTTTATATTTAGGTCCATAGATATACAACAAGTGTGAAAACTTCTAATGTCTGACACCAGCCTCCAAGAATTTCAACGAGAGGCAATAATCTACTACAGTCAGCAAACAAATGAAAAACTGTCTCCTGCTGTTCACAGAAAGGACATCCCATCCCCGCTAGTGGATCAAAATGTGCTCTGTATCTGTTTGTAGCTATAATACCATGTACAACGCGCCACTGCAGGTCTCCAGACCTTTTTTTCAATGGGGGGCTTGTACATGGTCCACCAGCTACCTTTCGGGGAAGAGTCTGGTCCAAGCAATTCTGTCCATTTAGTCTCTTTTACATTCTCAAGTGCATGAAGATGAAGAACTTTTACACACAGCATATAAGTAGCTTTTTCCCAATGTCTCTGAAACTTCCCAGTTGAGGTGTCTTAACCCTTCAGGCGCCAAAGGTTTTTTTTTCTAAAACATTCTATTTTGAATATCTTAATTTCAAAAGGCTATATCTTAAAAAGTGATAAAAGATAGAGACTTTCTGTAAATTGGAGAAATGTTAAGGATGACCCAAAGTTTATGTAGGGATTACATTTCCCCATCTAATTTGCATATTATGACGTCATTTGGTGGCCGCAATCTTGGATTATAGAATTTTCATGAAAAGTCACATGTTTAAATGATAAAATGCAGCACTTCTTTCCCCCAAAAATGTCCATCACCTTCTGTATGCTATATTGCACAATACTGAATGCTCAGGTATATAGTAAGTGGTAAACAAACTGTGTAAATCATTACTAATAAATGGTAGAAACAAACCGAATACATGTAGTGGTTGGCCTTTTGCTGTTGAGATTTTCCATTTACTAAATACAGTAGGCACTCTGATTCCATGTATGGGGCACATATATATTTTATTCATATGGCATACAAATACAAGTAGACAAGACCTGTTTAGTTCAAATGCTCACTGGCCACGGCAAGGCACAGATCATGAGTGAGATGATACGAGCAGCGCGGCCAGATCTGCCTCGCGCGCGCGCGCCGAGTGTGCACAGCTCGGACTGCTGTCATTGTCATTGCGACTCCCCACCCTGCCTCCACGTTGCCTCCTAACTAATACTTCAACCTCGTCTAATATACCCAGTGGCATTAGACAAAGTCTCCACCACAATACTGTCGCCGCGATTGCGGAGAGGCTCTGATAAAATAGTTCACTTACACACCAGCTCCGCTTTTGATCGCACTGATTCAATGCGCTCTAACTCGAACATTTTGTATAGAAGCATGACGTTTTTTTGATTCGGGGATGAAGTATGACATGTCTGCCATCAAGTGGAGGGGAGGTCGAACGAAATTTGACACCCAATTTGACAAAATCTGCCGTTTTATTCAGTGCCGAATCTTGTTGAGTAAACTCGACCGTGGCGCCTAGAGGGTTAAAGGATAGAATGCCACCTTCACTTTCTTGCCACAAACAAGTCGCAGCTGTAATATCCAGCTCTGGGAAAGAAGAAACAGCATTTTATTTTTTGTGTAAACATAAAGAGTCTCTATAGTCCACCGGCATGCACTCATAAAGATGGTTCAACAGCCTCTGCACAACTCGGACTGATCTTATGCCAAGCTTGGTAGCCAGAGTCTCTCCAGAAATCCAGAAAGTCCTGTTCCTCATATTATGGGATAGGTAAAACCTGTCTAAACGAGCAGCAGAAAGTGTGTTATTACTAAAACTCACCCAAGAGTACTGTGTAACTAATGGATTATTTTCTCTCCATACATCTAATAAGTGAAAATTCTTTACCAATCTTGCAAGACAAGTTGCTGACATTTGATGTGGTTCTCCCCCAGTCCTATCTATTATGAAATCTAAGGTGCAGTTCCAGTCTCCACCACAAATAACGAATCTCCATCGTCTTCTTGTCTTAAAAACTGTTCCAGTTTAGAAAAGAGCCTTATTCTCTCAATGCCTATATTTGGAGCATAAATATTCACAAAAATGAAATTCATAGTGTATTTCAGCTCTAACAATCAAGAGTCTTCCAGGTACCAATTCATTTTTCCACAAAATATTGAAATTGAGAGAAGGAGCAAAAAGAATTGCTACCCCTGCACTTAAAGGACAAGTTCGGTATTTTACAATTAAAGCCCTGTTTTAAGATCGTTTCTGATGAAATAGAACGGTTAAGATTGTTTTTTACACAGATGCTGCTGTCCCGAGAATTTTCAGTTTCTGTGGTAGCACAATTATGCGGAAATATGCATGTAAAATACTTTGTTGCCAATAAAATAACCAAAGGCAAATGCCTATAACAAATAGCCTACAGGTAATAACAGAAATTGAATGAAACAGCTCTAATACTTTTTTGATTAATTTTATAAGTAACTGTAGACCTAATACAACCATTTTCACATTGTGGGGAAGTGAAAGCATTATCTTCTGTTGGCACAGTGAATCCAAACAATAAAGCACAACACATGAACTGTGTTATGAACTGCTACTCCAGAGTTCCCAGTCGCCAGAGGAATAAAAGCATTTATAACAGGCTGTACAAGACATGGCTTGAATTCACTCAATAAAGTTAAAATAAAGTTACACTGACAATGGGTACTGGTGGCGACGTACTTAGTGACGACGTGTGTGTCACACGGCTTTGAGGCGACGTACCTAGTTCAGACGTTGTAAGTAGGCGTTATTTTTTACTGGAATTCTAATATACGTCGCCGTGACGTCGCCACCGGAAGACGTTCCTCCTGTGACGTCGCCGCCAAGTCGCCGCTGGTCTCCCGTCGGCAGTCCCAATCAATCCCATTAAAAAATCCACACGTTCTGGCGGCGACGGCAGGGTAGACTTCTCCTTCTCCTTCTCCTGGTAATCCATGATTTGGCACAAAATACTCGTCATATACAGGAGCCTGGTCGAGACGGTTCGCAGCACATCGCCTGCAGCAACGATCATCGTGTCTGGACCGCTTCCCACGTACCGACTAGGAGAAGAAAGGTTCAGTAGATTATTCGCTCTAAATGAGTGGTTAATGTCATGGTGTGATGAATAGAAACTGGTCTTTGTAAATAATTGGAATCTGTTCTGGGAGCGACCTAGGCTCTACTGTGCTGATGGCCTGCACCCCAGCAGAAGCGGAGCGGCTGTTCTGTCGGACAACATCTCCAAGACGTTACACACCATATGACTAGTAAGTCAAAGTCCAAATCACAGTCGTTGTCCCAACTTAAGTGATATAAGCAGTGTAGAACATTATATAGAAACTGTGTCTATTCCTCGCTTATTGAGGCCAAACAATAAATCTAGTGTAGGATCTAGGAAAAATCTAATTGTAATTAAACCAGAAAACCTAAATATCAGTGAACAAAAACAATTTCAAAAGCTAGGTCTTCTAAACATTAGATCGCTCACACCTAATACGGTTATTGTAAATGAAATGGTCACAGATAATAGTTTTGATGTACTTTGCCTTACTGAAACCTGGCTTAAACCAAATGATTATTTCGGTCTAAATGAGTCTACTCCGCCAGGATACTGTTATAAGCATGAGCCCCGTCTGATCGGTCGTGGCGGCGGTGTTGCAACAATCTATAGAGATATCCTTAATGTTACTCAGAAAACAGGTCACAGGTTTAATTCGTTTGAAGTACTTGCGCTAAATGTTACGCTCTCAGATGTAAGAAAGAAATCCCTATTATCTCTAGCCTTGGCTACTGTATATAGACCTCCAGGGCCCTATGCTGATTTCCTAAAAGAGTTTGCAGACTTTCTCTCAGATATATTGGTCAATGTCGATAAAGCAGTAATTGTTGGAGATTTTAACATACACGTAGATAACATAAATGATGCGTTAGGGGCTGCGTTTACAGATTTATTAAACTCCTTTGGGGTCACGCAAAACGTCAGTGGTCCCACCCATCGTCTTAATCATACACTAGATTTAATTATATCATATGGAACCAATCCAACTGATATAGATATTATACCGCAAAGTGATGATGTCACTGACCATTACATGGTAACTTGCATAATACGTACTGTTGAAATTTATCATGTTGCGCCACGTTTTAGACCAGCCAGAACAATCCTTCCATCCACTATAGATAGATCAGATAAGCTATTTGAGAATCTATCTCAGCTGCTCAGTGAACCCAAACAAACAGATGAACTAGAGGAAATGACTAGCAGTTTGAGCACCATTCTCTCTAGTACACTAGATATTGTTGCACCAATTAGATTGAAAAAGGTTAGAGAGAAAACTAAAGCACCATGGTACAACAGTGCTACGCATGCTATCAAGAGAGAAACTCGTAACTTAGAGCGTAAATGGAAAGAAACTAATTTAGAGGTCTTTAGAATCGCGTGGAAAGACAGTATGTCACGTTATAAAAAGGCTCTAAAAGCAGCCAGGGCTGATCATCTCCGCAAACTAATAGAAAATAACCAAAATAATCCAAGGTTTTTATTTAACACCGTGGCTAGACTAACAAATAAACAGACATCACCTGAGCAAAATATTCCGTTACAATATAGTAGTAATGATTTTATGAATTACTTCGATGAGAAAATAGAAAGCATCCGAAACACAATTGTAAATGTACAATCCTCTATGGTGTCTTATGATTCAGCCTCAATTATCACCCCTCAAAAACAACTACACAGCTTTACAACTATAGGACAGGAAGAGCTAAATAAACGTATCATTGCATCTACACCAACAACATGTTTATTAGATCCAATACCCACTAAACTACTGAAAGAAGTGTTACCTGTAGTGGAAGAGCCTCTTCTTAATATTATTAACTCGTCTTTATTTTTAGGTCATGTTCCAAGAATATTCAAGCTGGCAGTAATAAAACCTCTCATTAAGAAACCACTATCAGATCCAAATAACCTAGCAAATTACAGACCCATTTCAAATCTTCCATTTATGTCTAAAATACTAGAAAAAGTTGTGTCCTCTCAACTGTGCTCTTTTTTGCAAGAAAATGATATCCATGAAAAATTTCAGTCAGGATTCAGACCGCATCATAGCACAGAAACTGTGCTAGTTAAAATTACAAATGATTTACTTTTAGCTTCAGACCAAGGCTGTATCTCAATACTAGTTCTACTCGATCTTAGCGCTGCGCTCGACACTATAGATCATAAAATACTCCTGGATCGACTACAAAACTACACTGGTGTTCAGGGACAGGCATTAAGCTGGTTTAGATCGTACTTATCAGACCGTCACCATTTTGTCTGTTTAAACGGGGAAAAATCGAAGATAACGCCAGTAGACTAAAGAGTGCCACAAGGATCTGTGTTAGGCCCTCTGCTCTTCTCAATAAATATGCTGCCATGGTAATATAATAAGAAAACATGGAATTAATTTCCACTGTTATCCTGATGACACTCAATTATATATATCTCATCACGACCAGATGAAAACACTAACTTATCTAACTTGACAGAGTGTCTAAATGATATAAAATGCTGGATGACGTGTAATTTCCTGCTATTAAATTCAGATAAAACGGAGGTATTACTTATTGGTCCAAAAAACTACCCAAAAAAACTCTTACAATACAACTTTAATTTAGAAGGATGTCCTGTTACTTTATCCACTACAGTTAAAGACCTGGGTGTTATACTAGACCGCAACTTGACTTTCGAAAATCATATTTCATATGTTACAAGAACAGCCTTTTTCCACCTCAGAAACATTGCTAAGCTACGTAACATGCTATCTGTTTCTGATGCAGAAAAGTTAGTTCATGCATTCATGACCTCGAGACTAGATTACTGTAATGCTTTATTAGCTGGTTGTCCTGCATCCTCAATAAACAAGCTACAGTTAGTCCAAAATGCAGCCGCTAGAGTTCTTACTAGATCAAGAAAATATGATCATATAACACCTATTTTATCATCTCTACACTGGTTACCTATAAAGTTACGTATCAATTACAAAGTATTACTACTGACCTATAAAGCCCTAAATGGTTTAGCTCCGGTGTATTTAATGGACCTTCTATCGCCATACAATCCATCGCGCTCTTTAAGATCACTAAATTTAAGGCTTCTGGTCATTCCTAGGATATCTAAGTCCACTAAAGGAGGGAGGGCATTCTCACATTTAGCTCCTAAACTCTGGAATAGCCTTCCTGATATTGTTCGAGGCTCAGACTCACTGTCCCAGTTTAAAACTAGATTAAAGACGCATCTCTTTAGCCAAGCATTCACATAATGCTTACCTTTTATACTACTGTTGAATCAGATCGAATGCATTAATATTATGACCAGCAGCTATGCTAATTATTTCCCATCTGCCTTTCTGCTGTTTTCTCGGGACGCTAGTCCCGAGGTAAATAGCGTTCGTCAGCTCCAGTTTGTATCCAGCCTCTCACGGAGACTTCAGATGCCCCAACACCTGTGAAGAGACGACTCGACGCCTGCGAAGAGACGACTCGACGCCTCGAAGAGACGACTCGACGCCTCGAAGAGACGACTCGACGCCTCGAAGAGACGACTCGACGCCTGCGAAGAGACGACTCGACACCTGCGAAGAGACGACTCGACGCCTCGAAGAGACGACTCGACGCCCGCGAAGAGACGACTCGACGCCCGCGAAGAGACGCCTCACGCCCGCGAAGAGACGACTCGACGCCCGCGAAGAGACGACTCGACGCCGGCGATATGTTATGCCCTAAATTAATACATGATTAACTGACTGTATTTTTCTATGTACATTTCCGAAATGCACTTTCTGTAAAGCTGTTTTGAAACAATATGTGTTGTGAAAAGCGCTATACAAATAAATTTGAATTGAATTGAATAATAATGACCGCTCAATAATCCTTCATGGTTTGAGGAGACAGTTTTCTGCATTTTCACATTCTCATTTTGCCTCTTACCAGCTCTGATGAAAAATGTCAATGATTTCATTTTGTATGATTAGAAGTGTATTTAACATTTAAGGATTTTGTGTGTTGTCTTTCACAGGTCTACCCAAATGTTTAACCCTCCCACTGCATTCCAGTCCATTTTGACCTGAAAGAGAAATTTCTGAAAAATCTAGTTTTTACTAAAAAAAAGAAAATGAAACTAAATGTGATAAGAATGTCAAAAAAAGAAAGAAAGAAAAGAGAAATTCCATCGTTTTTTGTAAGATTTAAACTAAATTATTACACTTTTTACATTCGGCTCAGAAGTGAACTGTGGCTTTAGCTACACATGAAATTATGCTGCATTTATTATTGTTATTTTTTACATTTTTAATTAGATTAGTCTCAAATTACTTCAAATTCACATCTGTTTGTAAATCAAATGTTCATAGACCAAATAGTCTAAATTTGAAAAAGGACAAAGAAGTCCAGATTTCACTCTCCTACCGATGGGATTCAGGCTGTGTACTGTATAATTAGTTTCATCTAAAAGTAAAAGTTTATGAAAGTAAAATGTATATATGTTGTGCGAAAACATTTCAGAGTAATATTGATGTAGTTTTTTTGGGGGAAAAACAGTGTGTAGTGTTCTTGCATCACACTATTTTTGGTAACACTTTATTTTACAGTTTCCTTTTTACTATGTTACATGTTTACCATAGTATTAACAGTAAATTATGCACAATTACTAACCCTATAGTAAAGTGCAGTAAATTATGCATAATTACTCTTTCTTTCTTTCCCAAACTTTTCAGGTCACAGTTTCATTCAGAAATGCTCAATCTTCATGTTGTGGTTCCTGAAATAAAGTGCACTAAACAGAATCACTGTAATTTTATTACAACCAAGCCACATATGTGCAAAATAACAACAGTTATGCAATTTTCCATAATGCTCAACTAGAAGAGTTTTCCTCATGATAATCACCTGATGATACTGTATCTCTAGGATCCCAAGAATAGCCAGGCTACTGTGGCTTGAATGACTTTCATCTTTTAGATTTGTGACATGGGAAACATGTACTCAGTTTCTTCCTTTATCACAGTATTCTCTTAGGATTTCTCTTTTGATCAAGTCAATAATCACACATGAGTTTCTCTTGTTTCCCAGCACAGATAATCATCAGTTGTCATAGCTCTGAGGAGAATGTGGGCAGATCCAATACACCCGTTTGAGGAACCTGGACACTTACACCGAGTCTCAATCTCAAGCTTAAAGTCATCATGGAATCAAAACTAATATTTCTGGTTTTTTATGGAATATGGCAGTGTTTATTCTAAAAGATTTATCCACACACATCATCATTATTGTTTTAATAATGTTGAATGAGAATAAATTCCTCTTTCAGCATCTCTTCTCTGATGACGAGGGCGGGGCTAGAACCTGTCACTCACATGAGATCAGCCAATAGCAAACCACAACCATCTAATCAACTCCCCACAGACACAATCAAGCCCCGCCCACATCTGCTCTGGTTCCAGAAGCGTTTCACTCGATATGAAAAGACGAGTGTAACTTTCCTTTCATGCAACTTTAACCTCAGACTCTTCCACAGAAGAGGAAGTAGCGTGTGTGTACTTCCTGTTCCTGTTCAGTATCGTGTGTCTACTTCCTGTTCCTGTTCAGATCTCAATCAACAATCAAGAACAATCAAGCTGGTTCGACTTGTTTCAGAAGCGTTTCAATAGTCAAAACTCTGGCTCTGATATTAGCAGCAATAGTTAAACAGTGTTTGATTATAACTAAGATCTCAGCTATCATCGTCTGACTCTTCTCATATCACCTCCCAGAATTCCCTCTTTCTCCTCAGCTGTGGGAACGCTGTGTTCTGGCATCTGTGTGTTTGAGGAGTCTGAGACGTCCATCGCCTCAGTCTAGACGCTCAGTCCAGGCGAGCACGAGCACAGCTTGAGTTCTGGAGAGACAGCACTGGATATGACAGTCCTGCTGGTGTGTGTGTGTGTGTGTTCTCTAGAGTAGGGAATATGTGAATAGAGTGCGTTAACGTGGCTCCAGGATTGTGTCATGGATGCCTTCACACACAGCTGGATCCGCACAGATGAAGATGAGCTCTGGTCCAAACCTCAGAAAACTGCAGCATCCGAACCATGATAGATGCTGTTGTTGTTTATTGTCCTCGAGAGGAATTTAGTTTCCACCGTACAGTAGATGCGTACAAAACACAAACACACATAACATGTTAATGTTATTATCAACATATCATAGTAAAATTAAAATAGTTGCTGCATCATTAAAAAACAACAACAAAACCTCAACAAAGAGAGCATAAGACATATCAATGGCCGAACCATCATGCAATCTTAAAAGTGACTGATTTGGACCAATCTGCAGGAAATATAGCAATACTTTATTTGTTCACTGAGCTTGTCACAATGCATTCTGGGATTGTTTCCTCTTTTAAGGAGACATGTGATGATGCCTTAGATTTTGGCCAATGTAAATGAGCCGTCATGCACTGAAGCGAGCTCTGCTGCAGACTCTTCCCGAACGCCAAAGCGGCGCTACGTCACGAAAGTGCGGACTCGTGGGAAGACCGCGAGTGCTCCGGCTGGGACAGGGCCGGGGTCTCTGTGCGCTCTTGAGGGAGCAGGGCTCGCATCGCCACGAGTCCAAACACATGCCCAGATATGTTATAATCTGACTCACGATTAAACACACTCCTCTGCACGTTCACACACACTCCCAGCGTATCCAGATGGAGAAGCAGTGTTTCCACGTGACACATCCCTAGAGTGAGCTACAATCAGCCAAGCGTCCAGATAGGTCAAAGTGCGCATTCTCTCGTTCTGAGGAGAGAGAGCGCTGCGCCACGCTCTATCGCTGCTTTCTCGAGCACACTGAGATCTTCCGGTTTAAGAATGATGTCAGCGACGGGACTGCGCCTTTGAAGCGGGGGGGGGGGGGGGGTCTGCGTCTGAAGAGAATATCCGTGTTGAGTTATTCCCCATAAGCTTGAAGCCTTGGAGAAAAGCTTGCTAGTGCTCCTGGTGCAGCGTCCACGAGGGCAGCGTGAAGAAAGAGACATGTTTTATTCTGCCCGCCAGCCTGTCAGTATTTGGCCAGGGAACAGGTGTACCAATTAATCAATCAATGAGAAACCATAGAAACGAACTGAGAACTAGCACACAGAACTAAAACGCATGACAAACCCAGATAATCCCTTACAGTCCCTTAGTAAATGCTTATGTGTTATAACTATATTACTATATGTCTAAATAATAAGATGTATGAATGTACATTTAAATTACTCACACGTTCTAAGTGATCTTATGAATCACGGACAACTCCTAAATAACTGGATTGTAAATAATGTAATACTTTATTTAGAAATGATAAATTGATCATTAATAAACTATGAAAATACAATTATTAAACACATTATAGATATGCTTATAAAACAAGAATAAAGCATCTATAGCTGTATTTATAAACTGCTTATTAATGTCTATGCTTAATAAATTATGAATTAACACTAATGCTTAACTAATGATTAATAGCAACACACCAACATTTGTTACCCCAAAATACCCTTTTTTTGTGTTCAGCAGATTGTACAGATTTGGAAAAGACCATGTTAAATGATGACAGAACTCTCAATTTTGTGTAAACTATAAAAACTATAAAAGTCCATTAAAAGCACACGTGTGTGTAAGAAGGAGGACTG
>CM060631.1:35203167-35265667 GCA_030578275.1 Meda fulgida | reverse complement strand
GTGAAGCAAGTATTCCCGAACCATAGCTGTTCGGACCAATCACATTGTCAGGGCGGGCTTTATACGATGATGGACAGATGATCGACAGTAACGTCACCAAAGAGCGCTTGGGTTGAATTCGTTTACAACAAAGAATGGCTCCGCTGGAGAACTGAGATGTGTAGATTCAGCCATCGCGTCTGTTATAGAAGATGTAGACAGCGCATTCATTTTAAAAGAGGAACAGAGAACCGCGATCAAGGCATTTGTCGATCGGAAAGATGTTTTTGCCGTCCTTCCTACGAGATTCGGCAAAAGTTTAATTGATCAGCTGGCCCCGATGGTCTCCTGTGGTCGCACTAATGGAGGACTGAGTGAAAGAAGCAACTGAGAGGGGCAACTCGCGTGCACGACATAAACAGCGGGTCTATCTGATTGAGTGCAGAGGCATTTTCTTTCCTGGTTCGGTTGAAACACCCCGTAATCACAGCCCAATGGAGCAGATCAGAAACACATTCTGACAAGAATCTGAGTGTGACGACATCAGGCTAACATTGTGAGCAACATGAGCAACTCTTTTTTAATTCTCCGCTGAGATGCGATCTCAACGACCTCTTTCTAATGAATAAATGCAGAGATTGGCTGGAGGGTCAGCTGACGTAGAATTGTATCTGCAGCCAATCACACACTCCGAAGGTGCTTCTACATTCCCTGACGGTGCCTCCACTTCGCTTTTCAACCTGGAAGAACAAAATTGCTTGGAAAAACGCAAAAATAACCAATTTCCACTTATTGATAACATTTATGAGTGCTTTTAGTGTTTTGAGTGATGTGAAACCCTGTACATATATCTTCACATCTCAAAAAATGGTGTTTGGGGGTTTCATGACCCTTTAGGAAAGCAAGAGTTTGGGATGGAGAGTAATCATGAAACCACACATCTTCATGGCTAGATAACATTTAGCACCCATGAGGAACTGACCACTCAGATCAGCCAAACAATATCAACTCAGTAGTTCCCTTCGTTTCTGATGATCATATGTGTGATGACGACAATCACAAAATAATTCAGCATTTTGCTTGGGTGTATTTCCAGTCCCAAGCTGCCCTTGTGTCTCCTTTCTGAGAGAGAAATTATAAATGTGGATTTGTTCAATGTAGTTAAAGTGCACAAGAGTTTTGATTGAAGTACAAAACAATGCTGGGTAATATACATTAGATCAGGGATTCTCAACTCTGGCCCTAGAGATCCACTGTCCTAAAACTCACCTGCCTGTAACCTTCTAGTAATCCTGGAGACCTTGATTAGCTTGTTCAGGTGTGTCTGATTAGGGATGTACTTCACAATGGCGGCAGGGATTCCCCCAAGGGGAAGTGTTTGGGGAAGTTTGGAAGTGCGTGTCTAAAAGTGGACTGTAACGAAGCCAGAGTTGAGATTCCCTGCCTTATGCCGGGTTCAGACTACACGATTTTAGCCCGATATTGGCATGATCCGTTTGACGTAGTGTGTCGTGGTGATTCGTAAACTGTTACGCTTCATGACAGAAAGACTTGCATGTTTAGTTTTTTTCCCCAGTCCTTCTCGACAGGTTCCTTCACATCTGTGTGTTTGACCAATAGGAGCTCAGAAGTTCTTCCGTACACAGCTTTCGAAAATGGCGAAACGAAAGAGAGACAATGGTATTGGTGCAATGGAGGAAAGATTCGAGGAGCTATGGCAGAACTCCGACCTTATTATGTTTCCTTGAGGGACAGAGTGAAAAAAGATAAACGATAGTGGAGGCGCTTCAGCAAAAAAAAAAGTAGGCTACATTTATTTTTAGTACTGGCTAAAAATAAAAAAAATATTGTGACGGGTCTCCTACTCTTCCTACTATGGCCGGCTAGTGGGTGAGGCTGGGAGGCTCATCAACGGAACGATGTCCACATGTTCTTCCCTCTATAAACGTTTAGGCGTTGTTGGTATGGGGGTGTGCTAGCTTGCTCACGGTTGTTTTTTGCTTGGCTTTGGCTTCTGTTTGTTTACTTCGACCTTGTAATTAGTTTTAAATATTGTTCTGTCTGATACTTTTACATCATATGTCTGACAGAAATTGTATTTGATTACGTTGTTTTATTATATTATATATTTTTCTACTTATGTTAATTAATATTTTTGATTGCAACCTTACCAACCTTTCATTTGTCGGCATTGAGCCAGTCATGACAAATATGGGTGCAACAGGTCCCGGGTTCAGATCCCGGACGAGCCTCCATATTTGATAGTGAAATTTGATAGTGAGTTGGTTTGCAAAAATTAACATTTCTTAACATAAATAGAAAAATATATAAAAACAAGAAAAAAATGGTCATCTGTAATGTTTGTCTGGTGCATGGATGTACCAAAGATAGAAAACAAAATACTCCAAAACAAATAACAAACGAAAGCCAAAATCAAACACAAAGCACCCAGGAGCAAGCTCAATCAACACTAACACAGCCTAAACTTTTATAGAGGGAAGAACAGGTCGACATCGTTCCATTGATGAGCCTCCTAGCCTAGTAGCATGAAGAGTAGGAGACCCGTCACAATATATATTTTACCTCAAGTTCTTTTTGGAAAATTTCATGCTGTCCTCTTTGTGCAATCTAGGAACGTATCCATTGTCAGGTTTTCTTTCTTTTTGATAGTTTTTCTAGAAGATATCCAGTGCAAAACACACCACTTCGGTAGCCATTGTTTTTTTATATGTCAGTCGATAGTTCCACCTTCTCGATGACATCACACACATCAAGACTGCAATCAATAACTTGTCGGGAAGCAATGTGTAGTCTGAAATGTTTTTGTCAACAACACGACAAGAATTTAGCATAATCTGACACAGTGACTATCGTAACAGACAAAAATATAGTATAGTCTGAACCCGGCATTAGATTGTCATCGTGGTTCAGTCAGCAATACTAAAGGAGGTTCACTTACAGCAAACTGGAGCAAAGAGAAACTGTAAGGGACAGAGACGTTTGCAATACATAGACACACAACATCAACAGAAACAGACAACATAAATCCAAAGATGTTTTTTAAAAGAGAGCTTTCCAAGACAGCAACATAGTGTCGGCCCAGATCCGGCCCACATCTGGTACATGTGGAATCCAGGTGTACCAGATCTGGGCTGACACTATGCTGCTGTCTGGGTTCCATCTTGTTTTGATTTTCAGTGTTAGCACAGTGTTTTCACCCTGAATAGTGGTGGAGTTGCCGGGACCCCACTGCTAGCTGGCATGTAGGTAGTTATGTCTTAAGAAGGATTCTGTGTGTTTATTTATCCAGGAACCCAGCTGTGTATGCTCTGCTGTGTGCCCGTAAATCCAAATCCCATGCCCATTCCTTGTGCCAGTGAGGAATCAAAGTTGAAATCGATCTCTTCTCCCGACTCCATAATGTCATGTAGAAGTATAGACTCCATGTCACAGTCCAGGCTGCTGTAGAATACATCCATATCCAGGTCTGGTGGGAGCCGCTCGTGTGGGAAGAGCTGATCCGGGTGGTGGGAGTTGTGGGAGTTGTGGAAAGCGTTCCCAGTCCCCTGAGGCTGACGGTACCGTCCGTTACCCACACTGTGCTGATGTGAATCAGTGTAAATATAGGCATGGGGTTGCTGGTATGGGGCTGTAGTGAGATCGCAGGTGATTGGGTTTGGGGGAAGCGAAGTGCCTGCTGGGAGATGTGCATTAACTGCGGGACTATATAGGTAAGGGGCTTTATGTATGTACGAATGCATGTGTCCATCATTGGGATGAGAGTGGACCATTGTAGGTCGAAAGTCCTGGCTTAAACTTTGAATTATGTTGTGGCTGTGAAACGGCTTGGAGGACTGGTTAGCATTTGTGTCATTATTGTAAGCACCAACCATCATAGAGTGGACCTCTTTCTCTTTCCCAAGTATCATGTCCTTGACAAGGAACTGGGATCCGATGGTCAGCAAGCTTTGTAGGGTGCTTGTGCCTTTGTAAGCATGCATACTACTGGAGTTCTCCTCAATAGTGTGCATGGAGGAATGGTGCTGAAGAATGCTTAGATCCGACTGGCTATAATCCCAGCCTTGCTCCTCGATGTCACTGGTATAGAGGTAAGGGGGGTGTTTATGGCATGGGGATTGGTAGATAACCGTTGATCTGAGATCTGTAGGGCAGTGGGATGCAGGTGAATGAGCACTGGAGGGACTGGGATAGAGGCGTGGAGATGCCGAGCTGGATAACCTTCCTTCATCAGGTTCCCCCAATTCCTCTGCTAGGAGGGGTGATAGCCGACCACTAAGAGTTGATGCTGAAGAGCTTCCGAGTGAATGGAGGTCCGTCCAAGTCTCGAACTCCTCCTTAAGCACCACCTCACCTGCTCCAGACTTCCCAGTGGGACTGCAATGCTCCGGAGGGCTACAGAACCCTTTCAACGTCTTCTCTGCTTTCCCAGCCGTGTCCTTACGGTTTGCTCGGCCTTTCCTCTTCAGGGGCTTGGTGCCGTTGTCCACTGAGGCAGCTCGACGCCGGGGAGACTTTCCCAGCTTCCCTCCATCGGGATTCAGCATCCACCAGGAACTTTTGCCAGTTCCCTCATTCTGCACACGGATGAAACGTGTGTGCAGGGATAAGTTGTGGCGGATGGAGTTCTAGAGAGAAAAAAAGACGAGAGTTTTAGAATAATATAGTTACAAAAGAAGGGTGTTGTCTCTTGAGGAGAGTGAGGTTTACCTGCACAGCTATCTTTTTACCAGATGGCCTCTTGTTACACTAACAACAATTGATCTGAATCAGACAGACAACCATGGGCGTAAATTTAATCTGACAGTGGATAAACAAAACAAACAAAAAGCAATAAATAAAAAAATTATCAAGAGCAATTTTTTAAGGGGACAGTAATACAGCCAAAATTGTACTTGTAGCTTACACAAAAAGGGATAGTTGTTTAAATATGAGTTAGGTTCACCACGCTGTCATATTCTAATTATTAAATTATCTTGTGTCCTCCACACAGTATTTTAGGTTTCGTCTGAGAAAGACAAGCCCACTTATCTGCCACTTGACATCATATTGAGCAAATCCCAACACAATATTAGCCTAATATCAGTTCACACATAGGCTTATCGCTGTGTTAGTTGTAGTGGGTGGCTTACTATCCATCAAGCTACTGCATTAAACAAGCTATCAAACAAGATAGCTAACATTATAATCGCTGACATAGCGGACTGTCATGACTAATTTATTAATGGCACAGCATCATCTGTATAAAGAGAAAAGAATCACTTCATCCGATGATTAAAGTGAATAAGATAGCCTTGACAGCCGACTTGCTGGAGTTCCACAACTATTGTATAACGTGTTCTCTCCCACTGAACTTGTGTGTGTAGGTGAGGTAAAGGCAGAAAGCAGGCAGTGGACCAGGCACTGTGAGGCAAGGGAGGGGGGACTTAAATTGTTTGTATTGTTTTACTATATACAGAAATACTTTAAGTATATATCATTATATTATTTACAATACACAGCATGGTTTACATGGTTTACATTCCTGAGTATTTTCTGCTTAAAACTGCAGTGAACCAAAGACAGTCAAAAACGCGGTTTGAAATCACTGGTGTTTCTGACGTCACAAACCACCTTGTAACCAATCAGATCAACGTGTGCTCGTCAACCAGTGGATCTCTGAGTGAGTGAGTGAGTGGAGGCGGGGCTCATTTGCATGTGTGTATACTAAATGAGGCAAGGGTGCTGAGTTACATTCAAGCTATTTTAAGGCATTAAGTAATTTAAATTTAAATATATAATTTTGGTGATCAAAGATGAGTTTTAAGGGATACAATTGACTTCAGGGGGACTTTAAGTAAATTTAAGTTGAAGTGTATTTTCCAAGTGTAGCCTACTTTGTGTAGTAAGTATACTAAAACCAACATACTAATGGTATACTTCTAAGTGTACCATTTCAATACTATTTTAGAATAAATTGGCCCACTTTTTTGTTTATTAAAGTATACTTTTAAGGGTTCTTTAAGTGTAACAGTAGTAAATGTTGTCTATACTCTGAACTGTACAATTGAACTTATAATGTTAGTTTATCTATATATCACCCACTTTTTAGATTATGTAAGTACACTTTGAAGTATTATCCTAGCAAACTACTAGTTTAACAGTTTTTATACAGCAAGAATACTTGTAAGTTGTCTTTAAGTCTAATTAACATCATACTACATGCTATGTTATTTTTGCACTTTAAGGGCCAGATTTACTAAACAGGGCAAATTAGCGTGAGACCACAATCCCATAAATTTTGGGTTTGAAAGAGAAACTCCTACTGCAAAAAAATTATCGCAAATTTTTCACTGCATGTCTTTAGTAAATCCTGATAGTAGATTTTTAAAGCTAAAAGAGGGTTTGCGCTGGTGTATGTTGTTCATAAATCTGGCTCCATACTACTAGGTTCCTATTTAGCAACTGAAATGAACTATTTTAAGTAGAGTTGTGGGTTTATGCCAATTATTAATGTATTGCACAGAGACTTGCACCATTTGCTATTTGACTTGATTTTTGTGATGAGATTTAAAGTGATTAATTCTGGAAATGGCTTATAATCAAAGCCAGTCTGAATGAAGTCTCTCACACCTGGAAAGAACTGTCAGAATCAATCAAATGTGTATCTGTGTCTGTGTGGGTTAATAGCACTGTATATAAAAAAGATTAGGTTTGATTTCATTCATATACTATTCCCTCATATTTTCTCATTTTTCTACTTTCAATATTAAATTAAAACGGATGATACACAAATTGCATTGCGGTGAAAAATCCTTTTGGAAGCTTTATTTTCAAGACTGTAAGTAGCAGTATAGGTCAAATACGCATACTTTTCTGTATACTTCTCAGTATCATTTTGTTGAGTATATCTTTGATAAGTACAGAAAAAGTAGAGAAAATTGAGGAGTTGGCCATATAAGTGTGCTTTAATGGGGTGGATATGGACTAATCTCTGGCTTCGGCATCTTTCCAGCCTGAGAGATGAAATGTCTCTCTTTCACGCTCACATCTCCTAATCTCAAATATTCATTAATTTCTTTCTTTTTACCACAGGGATGAATCTCATTGGTAAGGCTATACCTCTCACTGTCAATCCAGCATTATAATGTTTAGTGGAAAGCTTATATCCTTAAGCGCTCTTAGTAAATCTGTTCTTTCATTGGAACAGATTTTCAACTTATGCCATTAAATCGATATAATCAGTCCTGTCACTCAAACACACAGAGCATTGTTTTTATTTACCCCACAGCAACATAGTGTCGGCCCAGATCCGGCCCACTTCTGAGACATGAGGATTCATAGCGTACCGGATGTGGGCCAGATCTGGGCCGACACTGTTGCTGTCTGGGACACTATTATGGGGAATTAATCTATGAATGGCATAAACAAGCTTGTCTACTAGAGTAAGACAAAACTGTGACGTTTGTGTTAAAAGAAAAGAGAAAAAGAGTTGCTGCACTGGAAAGGTCATCCCTAATAGATCTGCAGGTGGTTTGGGAAATTGTGATTGTAATGCCAATTGAATAAAATAAAACTCTACAACACTTACGTAATCTGCTTTTGCAGACAAAAATAAAAAATAAATGTTTTTTTCTTTATTTTTGTTGAAATGCTAGAGCATAATCCCTGAATGGGTGTTTTAAGGAATGAATTAGGTCTCAGAGGTTCATCTGAAACAAAAGGTTTCTTAAGGTAACAATACAAGGAGAGTATCCATAGAAACATGAGGAAAAAAAGAGAGATGGAACTCATCGGTGGAGGTTTTGGACAGACAAACACTGATCCTTATTATGAAGCTACCGTAAATCAGGGCAGTTTTTAAAATGTTGTTCCTACTGAAAATAACTGCTAACTCTCATTGATATCCCAATTAATTCTCCTGAGTATTACATATAATTCAAGGCTAATCCTTATAATGAAAATGGGTGAATAACTCACAAAGATTGCACTTATTAGAGGTGCACTACTTTCTGACAATGAATTTGATGATGTGTTGGATAATTAGTAGTGGTTAATAGATCGTTGAATAATGAGATATTCTGAATGTTCATTTAGACATCATGTGTGCAGCCCAGAGGTAAATCTAAGCGTCTCTCCGAGGCATTTCCCAGTCCAGGAGGGAAGCTGGTTACGATAACTGGCATTGACACCGAGTCCACTCCTGTTAGACGAGCGACGAGACGCCGTGTCAAACTATATTTACACTTTCTGCAGCGCTGCTTAAACACTTACAGGGACGTTTAATTAACCACAGACTCTGGCGGCACAAATGAACAAAGTTTAAGTTTAAAACCGTAAACAGTTTAAAACCATAAAAATGGTTAGACAAGTTTTTTTTCCCAGTGCACAAGAAGCCACAAGAGCAATATATACTCAGCTCTCAACACTATCACAAATTTACAAACAAAATATCTTAAAATTCCCCTGTAGTCAATCATTTTATCCCTTAAAACTCATCTGTGATCACCAAAATTACATATTTAAATTTTTTTTTCTTTGAAAAAAATTCTTCATGCTTTAAAATATCTTGAATGTAACTCGACACCCTTGCCTCATTTAGTATGTGCGGCTCTATGAATATGCAAATAAGCCCCGCCTCCTCTCACTCGCTCAGCTCAGAGATCCACTGGTATCTGTGGATATCTGGTAATCTCACTCTGGGATCTGTGGTCCCATCGCCCCCCGTGAGTCCAAGAGGGTCTCGGTTACCATGACCACGATCAGATAAGTTGGTTTTATAACTGTTAGCAATGTGAATAGGCCTCTGCCACAAGACCTACAGACATCAGAACTTTCCTGCATTCATTTATCAATGAACTGATTAACATGAAATTAACATGCATTCCAGAACATTTTGTGAATGATTTACTGTCTTATGTTGTGTCTTTTTATACTATTATCTGTTGATACTATTATCTCTTTGATACTATGTATTTTATTATAGAACCAACGGCCAATGTAACCTCACTTATACCACATTTGGTCCCTATAAATTGGTACTTTGAAGTTTGAAATGATTGTGTACATGATATGCCGATAGCTGCGCAACATATTAGTAGCCTATTACAAGAATCTTCACTATTTTCTTCATCAGAAACCAATCCAGCTGCACATGCACATGAGCATGCTTAGGACAAAGACGCATAAATTAACCACAGAGGAATTCTCCCGCTTGGAAATTCCACCTTTCTTATTGGTCGAGTCAACCCTTAGGCGTTGGACCTTTCTCATTCACACAAGCCCTTCCCTCTCTTTGGCCTTCTCTGTATGTTCAGGGTGCTGTGCTGTCCTGCATGGCCTCAGCAGGCCTTAACTCACAACCAGCCATGTGCTCATTCAGGAGAGAGAGGACTCTCTCAACCAGAACAGAGTCGAACTAACCATGCAAGTTCATCATATCTCCTTCATCCAACAGAGAAGAAAACGATGGCAACTTCAACATGTGACACTCACGGAACCAGTAACAACTTTAATTTTCAACAACTTCAAGAACTGTGTACCCGGCCCTAAAATGCAAGTATCAATTAAATGAAGTGCTCTGAAAATTATAAGCTGATGGTTCTTTTCATAGTTAAATGGATCTTTTCCATAGTTCCATTTCCTGCTTCCAGTTCCATTATATCACTCACCATTTTACCAATGTATGTATGTGTTATGATGTGCTTTTGTGTCCTGTCGTGTTTGGTGGTTCCCTGTCTTCTCATTTGGTTGTCCCAGGTGTTTCTTGTTGGTTCCGCCCCCTCGTTATCTTGTGAGCTCGTTTGTCTTTATTATTTAAGCCCTGTGTTTCCGGCCTGTGTTTGTGAGTTCTTGTCTATGTTACTTGTTAGTGTCGGTTGTTCCTGTCCATGTTCAAGTTCGAGTTCCTGACCCTGTATCGTATATCCTGTTTCCTGAGTTTAATTAAAAGTGTGCTGCAGTTAGCTGTTCCCGTCCAGTCCAGCACCCTCTCAGAGACGGAGAAGGAGGAAGAGGACTTCCCGCGTCCCGCAGTGCCTGGAAGTCCTCCCTGTACTTCCCGTCCAGCCAGACCCCGTCCAGCCAGAGACCGTCCAGCCAGAGACCGTCCCGCCAGAGACCGTCCCGCCAGAGACCGTCCAGCCAGAGACCGTCCAGCCAGAGACCGTCCAGGCAGAGCCCGTCCAGGCAGAGACCGTCCAGCCAGAGACCGTCCAGCCAGAGACCGTCCAGCCAGAGACCGTCCAGGCAGAGACCGTCCAGCCAGAGACCGTCCAGCCAGAGACCGTCCAGCCAGAGACCGTCCAGCCAGAGACCGTCCAGCCAGAGACCGTCCAGCCAGAGACCGTCCAGCCAGAGCTTCACGTCAGCCACGTCCAGCCAGAGCTTCACGTCAGCCACGTCGAGCCAGAGCTTCACGTCAGCCACGTCGAGCCAGAGCTTCACTTCAGCCACGTCGAGCCAGAGCTTCACGTCAGCCACGTCGAGCCAGAGCTTCACGTCAGCCACGTCGAGCCAGAGCTTCACGTCAGCCACGTCGAGCCAGAGCTTCACGTCAGCCACGTCGAGCCAGAGCTTCACGTCAGCCACGTCGAGCCAGAGCTTCACGTCAGCCACGTCGAGCCAGAGCTTCACGTCAGCCACGTCGAGCCAGAGCTTCACGTCAGCCACGTCGAGCCTGACTCCGCTCCGTCTGTTCCCGAGCCTGAGTCCGCTCCGTCTGTTCCCGAGCCTGAGTCCGCTCCGTCTGTTCCCGAGCCTGAGTCCGCTCCGTCTGTTCCCGAGCCTGAGTCCGCTCCGTCTGTTCCCGAGCCTGAGTCCGCTCCGTCTGTTCCCGAGCCTGAGTCCGCTCCGTCTGTTCCCGAGCCTGAGTCCGCTCCGTCTGTTCCCGAGCCTGAGTCTGCTCCGTCTGTTCCCGAGCCTGAGTCTGCTCCGTCTGTTCCCGAGCCTGAGTCTGCTCCGTCTGTTCCCGAGCCTGAGTCTGCTCCGTCTGTTCCCGAGCCTGAGTCTGCTCCGTCTGTTCCCGAGCCTGAGTCTGCTCCGTCTGTTCCCGAGCCAGAGTCTGCTCCGTCTGTTCCCGAGCCAGAGTCTGCTCCGTCTGTTCCCGAGCCAGAGTCTGCTCCGTCTGTTCCCGAGCCAGAGTCTGCTCCGTCTGTTCCCGAGCCAGAGTCTGCTCCGTCTGTTCCCGAGCCAGAGTCTGCTCCGTCTGTTCCCGAGCCAGAGTCTGCTCCGTCTGTTCCCGAGCCAGAGTCTGCTCCGTCTGTTCCCGAGCCAGAGTCTGCTCCGTCTGTTCCCGAGCCAGAGTCTGCTCCGTCTGTTCCCGAGCCAGAGTCTGCTCCGTCTGTTCCCGAGCCAGAGTCTGCTCCGTCTGTTCCCGAGCCAGAGTCTGCTCCGTCTGTTCCCGAGCCAGAGTCTGCTCCGTCTGTTCCCGAGCCAGAGTCTGCTCCGTCTGTTCCCGAGCCAGAGTCTGCTCCGTCTGTTCCCGAGCCAGAGTCTGCTCCGTCTGTTCCCGAGCCAGAGTCTGCTCCGTCTGTTCCCGAGCCAGAGTCTGCTCCGTCTGTTCCCGAGCCAGAGTCTGCTCCGTCTGTTCCCGAGCCAGAGTCTGCTCCGTCATCTATTCCCGAGCCAGCGTGTGTGTCGTTTGTCCCCGAGCCAGCGTGTGTGTCGTTAGTCCTCGAGCCTGTGAGTGTGTCGTCTGTCTTCGAGCCAGTGTGTGTGTCGTCTGTCCCCGAACCGGTGTGTGTGTCGCCTGTCCTCGAGCCAATGAGTGTATTATCCGTTCCTGAGCCAGAGAGTGTGTTGTTTGTCCCCGAGCCTGTGAGTGTGTCGTCTGTCTCCGAGCCAGTGAGTGTGCCTTCTATTCCCGAGCCTGTGAATGTGTCTTCTATTCCTGAGCCAGCGAGTGTGTCGTCTGTCCCCGTGCCTGTGAGTGTGCTGTCTGTCTCCGAGCCTGTGAGTGTGTCTTCTGTTCCCGAGCCAGTGTGTGTGTTGTCTGTCTCCGAGCCTGAGTGTGTGTCGTCTGTCTCCGAGCCTGTGTGTGCGTCGTCTGTCTCCGAGCCTGTGTGTATGTCATCTGTACCCAAGCCCGTGAGTGTGTCGTCAGTTTCCGAGCCAGAGAGTGTGTTTTCTGTTCCCGAGCCAGTGTGTGAGTCGTCAGTTTCCGAGCCTGTGAGTGTGTCTTCTGTTCCCGAGCCAGTGTGTGTGTCGTCTGTCTCCGAGCCTGTGTGTGTGTCGTCTGTCTCCGTGCCTGTGTCATCTGTTCCCGAGCCAGTGAGTGTGTCTCCTGTTCCCGAGCCAGTGTGTGTGTCGTCTGTCTCCGAGCCCGTGTGTGTGTTATCTGTTTCTGTTCCTGAGCCGGTGTCCGCTGTTCCTGAGCCGGTGTCCGCTGTTCCTGAGCCGGTTACCGCTGTTCCTGAGCCGGTGTCCGCTGTTTCTGAGCCGGTGTCCGCTGTTTCTGAGCGGGTGTCTTCTCCGCCCTGGCCGCCCGAGGGGTCTTCTCCGGCCTGGCCGCCCGGGGGCTCTCCTCCGCCCTGGCCGCCCGGGGGGTCTCCTCCGCCCTGGCCGCCCGAGGGGTCTTCGCCGCCCTGGCCGCCCGCGCATCCTGCTCCTCCCTGGCCTTCGCCTCGTCCTGCTCCTCCCTGGCCTTCGCCTCGTCCTGTTCCGCCCAGGTCCCCCGTCCCTCCTCCAGGACGTTCTTCCTGAACTGTTTTGCTTGTTTTGGTGGGCGTCGGGAGCCGCCCATAGGGGGGGGGGGGCTATGTTATGATGTGCTTTTGTGTCCTGTCGTGTTTGGTGGTTCCCTGTCTTCTCATTTGGTTGTCCCAGGTGTTTCTTGTTGGTTCCGCCCCCTCGCTATCTTGTGAGCTCGTTTGTCTTTATTATTTAAGCCCTGTGTTTCCGGCCTGTATTTGTGAGTTCTTGTCTATGTTACTTGTTAGTGTCGGTTGTTCCTGTCCATGTTCAAGTTCGAGTTCCTGACCCTGTATCGTATATCCTGTTTCCTGAGTTTAATTAAAAGTGTGCTGCAGTTGGATCCAGCCTCATTTCTGCCTCAACCACGCTATTCGTAACAGTATGTATTTATGCATGTATGCATGTATGCATGTATGCATGTATGTATGTATGTATGTATGTTTAGTTATGTTTGTGATTTAGTTAATTAAACTTGTGCACAATATGTATTTGCAGTATAAGCCATAAACCCCGCCCTCTCCATGTAATCAAATGGGATGCAAGACAAACCTAAAAAACCCAATTACACTTTTTTTTTCCCCAGAGATATCTCATTTTAGGTAGTTTTCATTATGCTGATGTATGTTCAAGTGTTCCTTTTTCCAATAAGTTTGGTGTCAGTTAGTTATTTGATGCTATATAAACGGGGTGGGACGTCATGATTGACAGCTGTGCTAGCCAATGAGTCTGCAGGAGTGTTTAGATCCAAACCAAATCAAACATAAGAGGGTTTATGCGGGTATGAGATTGGGCTGCCATTGAAAAGCTGGCATCTCTGGATTTCCTCCTTTCTCACTGCGTTAGGTAGATTGCCACAATGAGGACAGCTGGAGCTCTTGCCTCCAGCCTTGTTTGTGCTTAATTGCTGATTTCTCTTTCTTTGCTCCAGGGAATGAGTCCCATAGGGCTAGATACTTACAAGCACCACCATGAGATCCTGTGCACCATTTGCCACCCATCTGTCTGCTCCAACCACACCCATAGTGATGATCCCAGTCCTCTAAACCATTGCAGAAACTCATCTGACTCAACAGTGCTGTCTTTTCATTACTTCCTGTATAAATTAAAAATTAAATAAAAAAACAGGGTTAAAAACAACCCAAGGGCTGGGTATATATAGGACAGAACACGTTGGCTTAAGTTTACCCTGCAAATTGGGTTGTTTATTTAACCCAACATAATGGGTTGATTTAACCCAGCATAGTTGATTAATTTTTTTACTATAATACTAGCTTCTGTTTAGATTGAAAAGATCTCGTTAAGGTGACTCACATCGCACCCCTGTATGTTGCTTTGCATACAATTAAACGATATACAGCACAATAATGACTTTATAGATCAAATAAAATGTACACAAACCTGTATTTTATGCAAAAAGTTTTGCAATAAAATTGTAGCTGACGGTCTGGACTCCATCGCAGCTTTCATTGGCCATTTGACTGGCATGTTAAGCAACCAATCACAGTTTGTTTTGTTCAGTGTCATGTTTAGTGGTGTGAAAATGTAAAGTCAATGTACCTAAAATAAGAATTTATTAAGACATATTTAAAGAGTCTATGGTATGAACTTCACATTCATAAGTTGATGCTGATAAGCGCTCATTGTCACAGTTATAAACACGACGGCTTTCTTTTCCTGGGTTTGGCATCCCGGATGGTTTGTTTCTGATTGGAGTCACGCACATGTTCCCCCGGAAATCCTGGAGAATTCAACCAATCAGATGACGACTTCGAAAATCCTGAGGTGTTCCCCGTTTTGTGCGCTTTAAGTTCTGCCAACTGTATATAGACGTAACGTCTGAAGCTGAGACTACCAATTTCCAGGCTATTCATGGAAATAATTGGTAGATAAATATGTATTAAACCATGATAGTTTATGTGAGAATTAGGGTGTGTTCACACTTGTAGTTCGGTTCATCTTTTGGTCTTTACTGAACTGTGATGGAAACGTCCTGTTTAGGGTCTGATCTCGTGACATCACGTCCTGTTTAGGGTCTCATCTCATGACATCTCGTCCTGTTTAGGGTCTCATCTCATGACATCTCGTCCTGTTTAGGGTCTCATCTCATGACATCTCGTCCTGTTTAGGGTCTGATCTCGTGGCATCACGTCCTGTTTAGGGTCTCATCTCATGACATCTCGTCCTGTTTAGGGTCTCATCTCATGACATCACGTCCTGTTTCCCCTGTTTAGGGTCTGATCTCGTGACATCACGTCCTGTTTAGGGTCTCATCTCATGACATCTCGTCCTGTTTAGGGTCTCATCTCATGACATCTCGTCCTGTTTAGGGTCTGATCTCGTGGCATCACGTCCTGTTTAGGGTCTCATCTCATGACATCTCGTCCTGTTTAGGGTCTCATCTCATGACATCACGTCCTGTTTCCCCTGTTTAGGGTCTGATCTCGTGACATCACGTCCTGTTTAGGGTCTCATCTCATGACATCTCGTCCTGTTTAGGGTCTCATCTCATGACATCTCGTCCTGTTTAGGGTCTGATCTCGTGGCATCACGTCCTGTTTAGGGTCTCATCTCATGACATCTCGTCCTGTTTAGGGTCTCATCTCATGACATCACGTCCTGTTTCCCCTGTTTAGGGTCTGATCTCGTGACATCACGTTCTGTTTAGGGTCTCATCTCATGACATCACGTCCTGTTTAGGGTCTCATCTCATGACATCTCGTCCTGTTTAGGGTCTGATCTCGTGGCATCACGTCCTGTTTAGGGTCTCATCTCATGACATCTCGTCCTGTTTAGGGTCTCATCTCATGACATCACGTCCTGTTTCCCCTGTTTAGGGTCTGATCTCGTGACATCACGTTCTGTTTAGGGTCTCATCTCATGACATCACGTCCTGTTTAGGGTCTCATCTCATGACATCTCGTCCTGTTTAGGGTCTGATCTCGTGGCATCACGTCCTGTTTAGGGTCTCATCTCATGACATCTCGTCCTGTTTAGGGTCTCATCTCATGACATCACGTCCTGTTTCCCCTGTTTAGGGTCTGATCTCGTGACATCACGTCCTGTTTAGGGTCTCATCTCATGACATCACGTCCTGTTTCCCCTGTTTAGGGTCTGATCTCATGACATCACGTCCTGTTAAGGGTCTGATCTCGTGACATCACATCCTGTTTAGGGTCTCATCTCGTGACATCACGTCCTGTTTAGAGTCTCATCTCGTGACATCACTTCCTGTTTAGGGTTGGTTTAGATGCTTTGATCCGTGTTCTGCTCATATTTCAGTGGAACCGCACACAAGTTCATTAGGAAGTGGATTGAGAGCATCTTTCCAGGGTCTTGGCCCACTTTTTGGCTATTTATATATATATATATATATATATATATATATATATATATATATATATATATATATATATTTTTTTTTTTTTTTTTATTTAATATTTATTTATTCACATGAACCACACTAACAGAGCAATCTGAGTTCCCTTTAATCCATCCAAACATGCCAAGTGTTAACAAAAAAAAGCATAATTAGCACGAAGTAGATCTTTAATTAGTTATATGAGAATATTGAATGGTAAATAAATAATAAATAAATCATTATTTGTCTTTTCAAACTTTTCAAGAATTTGAGCTGCATTTTCAATTGAGTCTTAAAGGTTTTTAAATAAATTGCTGGCCACACACAGACAAAAAAGGTACAAAAGCTGTGACTAAGGCAGTCCTTTTTCAAAACGGGCACCTTTGTACCTAATTTAAAGGTGAATATTAGTACCTTTTAAAAGGTTATGGCCCCAGAGTCTGAGAATATTGAGATACTGAATGTTTCAGGCATAAACAACCATTGTGGTCAAGACTGTGTACCAAAATGCACACAAAACATCCACATAAAACCTTTTTCTGAATGGCATGAAGCCATAATAATATGAGCAGACGTAGGAGAGAACTGGGATAATGGTGGGTGATTCTTGGCAGTGTTAATTGGCCGGCTGTGTTTCCCGCAGAAGCTGTGTGTGTGTGAGTGTGAGTGTGTGTGTGTGTGCGCGAGTCAGTGCGGGTTAGGAAGATATAAATAGCGTCTCCAGATTAGCTGAGCATCTGAGAAGCAGACAGGAGATCGGAAAATCCCGAATCCAGTGCCAGTTTGACTCCTGGGATCCCCAGTCCACACAAACCCAGATCAAAACACAATAATCACATCAGCGGGAAATCTCCTCTGCCTTACAGAAAGACACGAGCAACAGCTTCTCGGTAACACTTTATAATACTCTCCCTTCATTAATGAATAACTACACAGGAACAAATGAGGAACTACTATTAAGCATTTTAGCAACTGCTGTTAAAGGGATAGTTCACCCAAACAAGAAAAATGAATTAGTAATGACTCGCCCTCATGTGTTCCAACCCCGCAAGACTTTCCTTCATCTTCAGAACACAAATTAAAAGGACACTCCACCCATTTGCATTAAACTTTCCATTGTTTGAAACCTAGTCATACTATTGAATGGTCGTGCAACACTCTCCCACTAGCTGCTAATAGAGTCGAGTCAGAAAGAACCTTACCTCCAGGCAAATGTGTTTAGCGCTACTAGCACTGCTAGTTCCAGACGTTCCTGGCTGTTCGTCGTCATCATCTGACAAGGTACATATCGACGGAATTGCGTTTTTCACAAGCGCGGGTATCTTCAAATGGTGTGTTCACACCGAACGCAAATTTAATTATTTGCGCGAGTGGATTACATACAGAGTCAATGCCAAGACGTGAATAGACGCATCATTCGTGCCGGGTGTTGTGAATGACGCGAATTGGGCGATGCGTTTGCCGCGAATGTCTTCCACGCAAGTTGAAAATGTTGAACTCGAGCGAATCTTCAAGCGTTTAACTAGATGCGATAGACGCGTATTTGACGCTCTATTCGCGTTCGGTGTGAACACACCATAGGGGGTTGGGTTCGAAATCTTCTGGATTGAAATGTAGACTGCACACCGTCAGATGTTTTAGTGCTTCAATGGCTGTGTCCTCTCCGAACTTCGGGTTATTGATAGCCCGTTGCCACTTTTTGCACAAGTCCAAATCTTTGGGTAATCTATGAAAACTTACTCCGTGTATTTTCCTTGTGCTGGCTGAACATGCCGGTACTATGCAGTGCACACCATTTCGAAACAAAAACGAGGAGTACGCAAAGTAACTCTTCACTAGAAATTGTGTGAAATGATTTCCAGGCGGGAGCGTAGAGGTGGGAGTGGCCTGTGGAGCTGAGCATTGCAATGCACTATGGGGATTGTTGTCTACAATCCACAAGCACTAAAAAGTCATTTTCTGCATTTCATCCGCCAAGGAGGACCCAAATTAGAAATTTATGCTATTATTCTACTACATATATCACCCATTTTCAATACATATTCATGTCTCCACCGGTGGAATTATCCTTTAAGATATTTGTGATTAAATCTGAGAGCTGGATCACTCATAGGCTTCTATGGGATTGAAACTTGCCGGCCCAGAAAGTCAGTGAAGAAAATTTTAAAATAGTCCGAGTGACTTCAGTGGCTCAACCTTAAGTTCATCAAGTGAAGAGAATACTTTGTGTGCACAAAAAAATCCCAAAATATCGACTTTATTCAACTCTTCATTTCCTTCAGTGTGGGTCTCGAGTGAGTCACTAGTGTAACAGCAGCGCTTCTGGGTCGTACGTCACACGCAGGCTCACTATTGGCCGACGCTGGTCACGTGTGTGATGCGTGTGATGTACGACCCAGAAGCGCTGCTTTTACACTAGTGACTCACTCAGACCCACACTGAAGGAAATGAAGAGTTGAATAAAGTCGATATTTTTTTGTTTTTGCGCACACTAAGTATTCTCGTCGCTTGATGAACTTAAGATTGAGCCACTGTAGTCTCTCAGACTATTTTAACGGTATCTTTAATAACATTTCTGGGCCGGCAAGTTTCAGTCCCACAGAACCCTATGAGTGATCCAGCGCTCAGATTTAATCACAAATATCTTCATTTGCTTTCTGAAGATGAAGGAAAGTCTTACAGGGCTGAAGTATAAGCTGTAGTAACACTTGAGTCATTACTAATCGGTTATCACTACCTTATATTATAAATTATGAATTATTCATGTTAATTATGAACCTGTATATAGTTAATAGTAGTTAATAGTAAAAAAATATTAGCTATTGATTAGCTAATAGTGAACTTCCACATTCAACTGAACACTATTACTTACTAATTCATTAATCAGAGTTTCTTATTACTTAAGTTGCTAGAACGTTGTGCCTTACTCATTTGTTTCTGTGTAGTTATTCATTAATGATGGAAGAGTATTATAGTGTAACCCAGTTTCTCATTCACAGAAATCAGAATCTCATTTCTTCATCTCCATCTCTAATCTCAATTCACTGTTTAATTCTATCAAACCAAATATGTGAGGTGTGTGTAGCAATGCAATTTTTTTGCTTGTTTTTACATTTCAGATGTTGTGAGTATGCTAGTTATTGTGTCTATTCAAAACTGCATGTACATTCCTCATATGAACGTCATTTGGACATCGCCAGCTCTCATTTTAAAGTCAGCATCACCATAAATAAATAAAGCTCAGACACTCAAGACAACATTCAGACTGTATGACGTGTCCCAGTCATGCTTAAATAACACACACGCACGCACGCAGAACACGCACACACACACACACGCACGCACGCACACGCACACACGCACGCACGCACGCACGGACACGCACACACACACACACACACACACACATGCACACACATACACACACACACACACTGGGCACAGTTGCTAAGGAGACCCATGGGAAAGGGAGGGTTCTTGTTGCCATAGCAGCCTTTTCCCTCCCATCCCTATGGAAGTGAGTGAGTATCTTGGGATTTACTGGTGCATGATGGGAGCAAGAGAAGGATACAGGTTGCTTGACTTGACTTTAATAAAGACTTGACTAACAATGCTAACGACTCTGTATTGAACTAACCCGTCGCCCTGCTTTACATGCAAACCAATGACCCTGCAATGCAAGCACACAGGACTATTAATAAATCAGGTTATTTTCCCGGTAACGACGTCAAGACAATCATTGATGTATCTGGCTCTAATGTTCCAGCTGTTCTGTTGGTTAAGAAGCATTAAAAACTGACTTTACTCTGGTAAAGGACACAGGTCTACATGAGCACATGCACTGCTGCTCATTAATCATCATCGGGTTCAGAACCTGCGCTCTAAATGTGTTACGAGCACCTTTACACAAACTATCAGATTCATCTGTGCAAAACACTAGCTGTTTATCCAGCGCCAGCTTCAGAATGAACGATGTCCACAGACGAGGTCGAGTATGTTACATGATTTCATGAAAGGATGATGTATTGCGACATCAGAAACGAAGAAAAACTAAATAATGACTATTGTAACGCTTGCCGTAAAGCAAGTCAAATTTGTAGTTTTCTTATGTCTCATTCAGACTACAGAAACGTGACCCGGTCTGTGTGTGGTTATAGCAGATATAGTGTGTTTATAGCAGATATAGTGTGTTTATGTTTATAGCAGATAGTGTGTTTATAGCAGACATAGTGTGGTTATAGCAGATATAGTGTGTTAATAGCAGATATAGTGTGTGTATAGCAGATATAGTGTGTTTATAGCAGATATAGTGTGGTTATAGAAGAGAGCAGATATAGTGTGGTTATATAGTGTGTTAATAGCAGATATAGTGTGTTATAGCAGATAGTGTGTTTATAGCAGATATAGTGTGTTTATAGCAGATAGCAGATATAGTGTGGTTATAGTGTGTTTATAGCAGACATAGTGTGGTTATAGCAGATATAGTGTGTTTATAGCAGATATAGTGTGGTTATAGCCGATATAGTGTGTTATAGCAGATATAGTGTGGTATAGTGTGGTTATAGCAGATATAGTGTGGTTATAGCAGAAATAGTGTGGTTATAGTGTGTTTATAGCAGATATAGTGTGTTATAGTGTGTTTATAGCAGATATAGTGTGTTATAGCAGATATAGTATGGTTATAGCAGATATGGTGTGTTATAGCAGATAGTGTGTATATAGCAGATATAGTGTGTTTATAGCAGATATAGTGTGTTATAGCAGATATAGAGTGGTTATAGAAGATACAGTGTGTTTATAGCAGATATAATGTGGTTATAGCAGATATAGTGTGTTATAGCAGATAGTGTGTTTATAGCAGATATAGTGTGTTTAAAGCAGATATAGTGTGTTATAGCATATATAGTGTGGTTATAGAAGATATAGTGTGTTTATAGCAGATATAGTGTGGTTATAGCAGATATAGTGTGTTATAGCAGATATAGTGTGGTTATAGAAGATATAGTGTGTTTATAGCAGATATAGTTATAGCAGATATAGTGTGTCTATAGCAGATATAGTGTGGTTATAGCAGATATAGTGTGTCTATAGCAGATATAGTGTGGTTATAGCAGATATAGTGTGTTATAGCAGATATAGTGTGGTTATAGAAGATATAGTATGTTTATAGCAGATATAGTGTGGTTATAGCAGATATAGTGTGTTATAGCAGATATAGTGTGGTTATAGAAGATATAGTGTGTTTATAGCAGATATAGTGTGTTATAGCAGATAGTGTGTTTATAGCAGATATAGTGTGTTTATAGCAGATATAGTGTGGTTATAGAAGATATAGTGTGTTTCTGTTTATAGCAGATATAATTATAGCAGATATAATGTGTTTATAGCAGATATAGTGTGGTTATAGCAGATTTATTGTGGTTATAGCAGATATAGTGTGTTTATAGCAGATATAGTGTGTTATAGCAGATATAGTGTGTTTATAGCAGATATAGTGTGTTATAGCAGATATAGTGTGTTTATAGCAGACATAGTGTGTTATAGCAGATAGTCTGTTTATAGCAGATATAGTGTGTTTATATCAGAAATAGTGTGTTATAGCAGATATAGTGTGTTTATAGCAGATAGCAGATATAGTGTGGTTATGGCAGATTTATTGTGGTTATAGCAGATATAGTGTGGTTATAGCAGATATAGTGTGTTATAGCAGATATAGTGTGTTTATATCAGATATAGTGTGTTATAGCAGATATAGTGTGCTATAGCAGATACTGTGTTTATAGCAGATATAGTGTGGTTATAGCAGATATAGTGTGTTTATAGCAGATATAGTGTGGTTATAGCAGATACAGTGTGTTTATAGCAGATATAGTGTGGTTATAGCAGATATAGTGTGGTTATAGCAGATATAGTGTGATTATAGCAGATATAGTGTGTTTATAGCAGATATAGTGTGTTATAGCAGATATAGTGTGTTTATAGCCGATATAGTGTGGTTATAGCAGATATAGTGTTATAGCAGATATAGTGTGGTTATAGCAGATATAGTGTGATTATAGCAGATATAGTGTGTTTATAGCAGATATAGTGTGGTTATAGCAGATATAGTGTGTTTATAGCCGATATAGTGTGTTTATAGCAGATATAGTGTGGTTATAGCAGATATAGTGTGTTTATAGCAGATATAGTGTGTTTATAGCAGATATAGTGTGGTTATAGCAGATATAGTGTGTTTATAGCCGATATAGTGTGTTTATAGCAGATATAGTGTGGTTATAGCAGATATAGTGTGTTTATAGCCGATATAGTGTGTTTATAGCAAATATAGTGTGTTATAGCAGATATAGTGTGTTTATATCAGATATAGTGTGGTTATAGCAGATATAGTGTGTTTATAGCAGATATAGTGTGGTTATTGCAGATATAGTGTGGTTATAGCAGATATAGTATAGCAGATATAGTGTGGTTATAGCAGATATAGTGTGGTTATAGCAGATATAGTGTGGTTATAGTGTGGTTATAGCAGATATAGTGTGTTTATAGCAGATATAGGGTGGTTATAGCAGATATAGTGTGGTTATAGCAGATATAGTGTGGTTATAGTGTGGTTATAGCAGATATAGTGTGTTTATAGCAGATATAGTGTGGTTATAGCAGATATAGTGTGTTTATAGCAGATATAGTGTGGTTATAGCAGATACAGTGTGTTTATAGCAGATATAAAGTGGTTATAGCAGATATAGTGTGGTTATAGCAGATATAGTGTGGTTATAGCAGATACAGTGTGTTTATAGCAGATATAAAGTGGTTATAGCAGATATAGTGTGTTTATAGCAGATATAGTGTGGTTAGATATAGTGTGGTTATAGCAGATATAGTGTGTTTATAGCAGATATAGTGTGTTATAGCAGATATAGTGTGTTAATATCAGATATAGTGTGGTTATAGCAGATATAGTGTGTTTATAGCAGATATAGTGTGTTATAGCAGATAGTGTGTTTATAGCAGATATAGTGTGCTTATAGCAGCTATAGTGTGTTTATATCAGAAATAGTGTGTTATAGCAGATATAGTGTGTTTATAGCAGATTGCAGACATAGTGTGGTTATGGCAGATTTATTGTGGTTATAGCAGATATAGTGTGGTTATAGCAGATATAGTGTCTTGTAGCAGATATAGTGTGTTATAGCAGATACTGTGTTTATAGCAGATATAGTGTGGTTCTAGCAGATATAGTGTGGTTATAGCAGATATAGCATCGCAAAGTGGAGGCAGAAGTGCCTTTCACCCCGTTACGACTTGATGAACCACTGATGAGATAAGTTAAAAAATGTTCCATAGTGTTGCTTTAAGGCATCATAGGAACGTTCCCTACGATGGCCCAGTAGTGCACTACACAACGCAATCAAGCAACAACATAACGGAATCAAGCCACTACACAACAAAATCAAGCAACAACACAATGGAATCAAACAACAACACAACGCAATCAAGCAACAACACAACGAAATCAAACAACAACACAACGCAATCAAGCAACAACACAACGAAATCAAGGAACAACACAACGGAATCAAGCAACAACACAACGGAATCAAGCCACTACACAACGGAATGAAGCCACTACACAACGGAATCAAGCCACTACACAACGCAATCAAGCAACAACACAACGCAATCAAGCAACAACACAACGGAATCAAGCAACAACACAACGCAATCAAGCAACAACACAACGGAATCAACCCACTACACAACGGAATCAAGCCACTACACAACGCAATCAAGCCACTACACAACGCAATCAAGCCACTACACAACGCAATCAAGCCACTACACAACGCAATCAAGCAACAACACAACGGAATCAAGCAACAACACAACGGAATCAAGCAACAACACAACGCAATCAAGCAACAACACAACGGAATCAACCCACTACACAACGGAATCAAGCCACTACACAACGCAATCAAGCCACTACACAACGCAATCAAGCAACAACACAACGCAATCAAGCAACAACACAACGGAATCAAGCAACAACACAACGGAATCAAGCAACAACACAACGCAATCAAGCAACAACACAACGGAATAAAGCCACAACACAACAGAAATGCTCCCGACCACTATTGGGCTCTCGGAGCGCGGTAAAGTTAGTTTTCCTTTCCACTGTTATAGAGTTGTCAGTCTTACAAAGATGTAAACACCCCAATTAGTTTTAACTGTATGTAAGCACTGTATATCAGCATGAAATATGAATTCAAAACCAATGTGCATTATAGCTGCGTATTTAGCCTATACATCCGGAAAAACGTCTCAGTTTTAAGCATGTCGTTGTTGTGTAAACGTACCCTCAATGCACCGAGTGAATGAACTCCATGACGAACAGGTGACAACTATTAATCAACAACCATGGTAACAAACGAAGAGCGGGGAACTGGATCAAAGGAAAACAGGTCACTGAGGAAAAGTCCATGAAAACGAAAACAAAAAAGACAGTCCGTGACAAACACATAAGCCACATATTTCAGAAAAATTCTGTAGCTACTCCATAACACCGCACAAATAAACCTAATGGCTATGAGTGACAACAGGAGCTAAAAGAGTTGCTATGATGTCTGTAGTGGAGACATCTTGTGAAGGTTAAACACTGTATAAAATGCTTTTTTTACTTAGTATTTTTGTCTGGATTCCAGTCCAAATATCTAAACATTCTTGAAACAAGAAGCATTTACTAGAAAGGTACAATAAAATAAGATATTATTTCTTGTTTTCTGAAGAAGAAGAAAAACTAAAATAAGTGGGTTTTTGTTTAAAATAAGCATAATTATCTGCCAATGGGGTAAGAAAAATAATCTAAATCCAAATGCAAAACAAGATTATTTTTCTTAACCCGATGGAAGATAATTATGATTGTTTTAAGCAAAAACTCACTTCATTTTGATTTGTCTTTTAAGAAAACAAGACAATACTTTATACTTATCTAGTGAATGCTTCTTGATTTAAGAATTTTTAGATATTTGGACTGGAAACAAGACAAGTAATATAAGCATCAGGGTAAGAAAAGCTTCTTTTTTTGTTGCAGTCACAATCCTGAGAACTAAAGTCAGAATTGTGAGATAAAAGGTTAAAATTACAATTTCAACAGTTGCAATTTTGTATTGCTTTTCCTGTGGCAGAAACAAGCTTCTATATTACACATATCAGATACTATATCAAAGACAACATGCGCCTTTCCTGATGTTAGTGGAAGGAAAACTGGGAAATTACAGACGTCCATCCCACTCACTTTCTGCCCGAAACACAAAAAGCCCACAATTAAGTTGCTTTGAGTCGGAGTCTGATAGTAACTGAGTGAAGGAGGAGGAGTAGAGAGAGTACCGGCGAACGCTTTCAGACACGGAGAACAGAAACAAATGAGATGCATTCATCTCTGAGATGCTGAAATATTAATGTGCACTTCAGCTCAGACTGCTGAGTCCAGTGTCTGCGCTAAAAGCTCTAGAAGATCCAGCGTGAATGTGTTTGAAAGAATGTGGAGGTCGAGACCTTTAATGGAGTAAAACACACACACACACACACAGGCTAACACACACTAACATCACAAGAGCTGTCTGAAAACACCAGTTACACACTGCCAAAAATAAATCCTAAATAATAATCATATTAAATAATCTTTATAACATTGGCTAAAATTAAAAGCATTCTGTATTGTATACTCCTAATGTTCCAATAAAGAATGTTCAAATTTGTCAGAATGGCCAAAATGTTAGTCGAGAGGAACAGTGAGATGTTAAACTCACGAGTCAAAGCTCTCTTCAAGCCGAACACGAGGGGTCGTATCATAAACGGTCTGTAGCAAAACCAATAATTACCCACATTAATATCCTTTACAGAGCCGCTGTTCTGCTATATTCATCTGTGCTTAGTGTGTGTTGTTGCTGTTTGATCATGGAAAGCTGCAGTTCTTCTCTATATGAGTGTCAGTTTTTCTGAACTCCTAAAACGCCTCCATTGTATCTTGAGTTTCTTCCGGGAACACGTCACGATTTTCCTCATTATAATAATTCATACGCAGAATAAAGGGGCGGGGCTTGATGGAGTTAGTCAGTAGTGTTTAAGGGGCAGGACATTTCCAAACACACTCGAAGCGCTCGACCAATCACAACACACTGCACCAGACGACCAATCAGAGCACAGTGTGCTTTTCAGGAGGAGGGGCCTCATAGAGACAGGAAGTAAACGGAGCGTTACCGACAGACTGGGAAGAGAGGAGCCGCAACAATGGAGAATATGAGGAAAATAATCAACATTCAAGCAGGAAAACCTGTTCAAGTAGAGCCTGAAACATCATCAAGAGAGTGGTCATAATATGGGCTCTTTAATTTAAATTTTGTAATTAACTTAATTCTTAAGCCACTTTTCCACTGTCAGGCTGAACGCTTATAACGGTAAGGAACGCTTCCAGTTATATTTCCACTAGAGTTTGGTTTGGTACGGCACAATTACAAACCGTTCTCAGCCCAGGGTTCTCATCACGGTTGAAAAAGCAACGAGAACGGTTTGGCCAGGCGGTGAAATAATGCCTGTGGTTTGTGTCCAATAAGCCAGACTTTTGACAATCACACATATAAAGTCTGCTACATACAGCCTAGAAGCTTCTGATCAACCCAAACACACTTCTTTACTGTGTTCTTCATGATGCATGAGGGAAAGTACATCTGCAATCAATACTACCACAATAGCATGACCTTCAACAAAAGATCCATTCACTGCACTTCAGTCTTTTCAGTCAAAACCTAAGAATTATGTGTAAAATATGTGTAGACTGTAGAATTTACTTCCATCCAAAAGTGATATGTTTTGCAGAGGGTATACATTTCTGCAAATAATTAAGGTTCCTTTTTGCAAACTTCTGTCTTATAATTCTGTTGACATCTCTTCTCTTCTCTGATGACAAGGGCGGGGCTATAACCTGTCACTCACATGAGATCCACCAATAGCAAACCACAACCATCCAACCAGCCAATCAACTCCCCACAGACACAATGAAGCCCCGCCCACATTTGTTCTTGTTCCAGAAGCGTTTCACTCAGACACAAAAAGGTTGTATTTGATTCATTTATCTCCTTTAATTGTTATATATACTCAGACCGATTAATCACAGAATTAAAAGTAGGATCTTTGAAGGGCTTCTCCAACAATGTTTGAATATGAAACAAGAACACGTTGGCGTGCAGGATAAAAGAGTGCAGTTACGTACTTTGAGGAAGTGTGTTATTCTCAATGTCACGTTCACTGGTCAGAAGATTGCGTCTAGTGTAAGTGTAACGGTCACCAGCTGGAGTGCCCTTGAGAGCCACCAGAGGGCACTCCATAACCGACTACTGTCATTCCCTCACAAACTACATCTCCCATAACTCTCTGCCTGGACTCATCATCACTCATTATTTTCACCTGTGTCTCATTATTCTATTTAGCTCACATTATAAAAGCCTGGTTCATTCTGTTAGTCTCTGCGAAGTCTTGTTAGTGTCACACTGCAATTCTGAGCATTCCCTGGTTTCATGTCTCTTGGTTTCTGGATTTCTTGCCTGATCCGTGGATTACTCTTTTGCCCGTGATCCCTGCCTTGTTGTGATTGTTTGGATTGTTTGTTTGTGTATGACCCTTGCCTAGATTTGAACTACAATTGTGGATAAGACTTTAAATATATACTGCATTTGGATCCTCAACCTTCATGTCTCAGAGCAGTTCGTAACAGTAAGGTGGTTTGGGAATCACATGTTTCCTTGAGTCCTTTCCATATCTTTTTTCCATCTTTCTTTCTCTTGTCTCACACAAAAGAAAGGAAACAGCCCCTGTGGCCACGAACTCTGACCTTTAATGCAGGTTGACTGCCACAGTAAAGCAGCAACAACGAGACGCTCACTTCAGACACGAACCCTCGACAGACTCGAAGGAGGAAAAAGGTGGAGTTTATGACTTGAAGCATGATCCCAGCTCACTTTAGTGATATGGAAACGAGCAGAGTAAACATGTTATTAATGTCTGATAGAAGAAAGTCACACTGGTTTCGAACACATGGGGTGCGTTAATGACATCTGTTTTAACTATTCATACACAAGACTAAGAGTGAGGACGCAAAAAAGACTGAAAAAGTCTAAATCCACCAACAAAAAAAAGCCAGAACCTTGAATGTGATCAAACAAGAACAGCTGCGAAGTTCTGGAAAAAGAGAGATTAAAGGAGTAGTTCACTTCAGAATGAGAGTTTCCTGATAGTTTACTCTCCTACACCCCACATCATCCAAGATATTCACGTCTTTCTTTATTCAGTCAAAAAGAAATGAAACTTTTTTTTTGTGGTTAAAAGTATATAAATGTTTATGTTTGTTATAAATGGCCCTGGTTTGTCTAGATGAGACTCGTATTCCTCAGCTAGATCGTGTCGAGACTTTGAAGCTGCACTGAAACTCACATCTGGACCTTCGAGCTGTTGGACCCCATTAAAGACACTATATGGAGGAAATCCTGGAGCGTTTTCCTCAAAACCTTCATTTCTTTTCCACTGAAGAAAGAAAGACAGGTAGAGGAGAGTAAACTATCAGGACATTTCAATTCTAAAGTGAACTACTCCTTTAAAGCCTTTAGGAGCACAGATGAAGGAGGGAAGAGTTGCAGAGATGAAGAGCGAGCTCAGAGTTTACATCCAGCGTTCAGACTGACCTACTTTCCTCAAACCAACACAGATCGGCTCAGGATGGCCACATCTCAGCCGTGTGAACCTCAGATACTCCCGAAGAACGGCTGCATGTCTCCTTCTGTTGCTCTGGCCTTAAGATTGAGTGATTGACTTTGGATGTTGAATCTCACGTCTATGTCAAATCCTACATGATTTCCAGGGCCAACACTCACTCATATGCATACAGAGCCAGAGCTCGAGTCTTAAAGGGATAGATCAACCCAAAATTACAGATCTGTCATTTACTCACACCTCGTGTCAGTCCAAACGGACGTGATGTCACGAGATCAGACCCAAAACAGGACATGATGTCACGAGATGAGGCCCAAAAAAGGACGTGATGTCACGAGGTGAGACCCAAAACAGGACGTGATGTCACGAGATGAGACCCTAAACAGGGCGTGATGTCACGAGATGAGACCCAAAAAAGGACGTGATGTCACAAGATGAGACCCAAAACAGGACGTGATGTCAAGAGGTAAGACCCAAAACAGGACGTGAGGTCACGAGATGAGACCCTAAACAGGACGTGATGTCACGAGATGAGACCCTAAACAGGGCGTGATGTCACGAGATGAGACCCAAAAAAGGACGTGATGTCACGAGATGAGACCCAAAACAGGGCGTGATGTCATGAGGTTAGACCCAAAACAGGAGGTGATGTCACGAGATGAGACCCTAAACAGGACGTGATGTCACGAGATGAGACCCTAAACAGGGCGTGATGTCACGAGATGAGACCCAAAAAAGGACGTGATGTCACGAGATGAGACCCTAAACAGGGCGTGATGTCACGAGATGAGACCCAAAAAAGGACGTGATGTCACGAGATGAGACCCAAAACAGGACGTGATGTCAAGAGGTGAGACCCAAAACAGGACGTGATGTCACGAGATGAGACCCTGAACAGGACGTGATGTCACGAGATGAGACCCTAAACAGGGCGTGATGTCACGAGATGAGACCCAAAACAGGACCTGATGTCACGAGATGAGACCCTAAACAGGGCGTGATGTCACGAGATGAGACCCAAAACAGGACGTGATGTCACGAGATGAGACCCTAAACAGGACGTGATGTCATGAGGTGAGACCCAAAACAGGACGTGATGTCACGAGATGAGACCCTAAACAGGACGTGATGTCACGAGATGAGACCCTAAACAGGGCGTGATGTCACGAGATGATACCCAAAACAGAACGTGATGTCACGAGATGAGACCCTAAACAGGGCGTGATGTCACGAGATGAGACCCTAAAGAGGACGTGATGTCATGAGATGAGACCCTAAACAGGACGTGATGTCACGAGATGAGACCCTAAACAAGGCGTGATGTCACGAGATGATACCCAAAACAGAACGTGATGTCACGAGATGAGACCCTAAACAGGGCGTGATGTCACGAGATGAGACCCTAAAGAGGACGTGATGTCACGAGATGAGACCCTAAACAAGGCGTGATGTCACGAGATGAGACCCAAAACAGGACATGATGTCACGAGATGAGACCCTAAACAGGACGTGATGTCACGAGATGAGACCCTAAACAGGACGTTATGTCACGAGATCAGACCCTTAACAGGGCGTGATGTCACGAGATGAGACCCAAAACAGGATGTGATGTCATGAGATGAGACCCTAAACAGGATGTGATGTCATGAGATGAGACCCTAAACAGGATGTGAGGTCACGAGATGAGACCCTAAACAGGACGTGATGTCACGAGATGAGACCCTAAACAGGGCGTGATGTCACGAGATGAGACCCAAAAAAGGACGTGATGTCACGAGATGAGACCCAAAACAGGGCGTGATGTCATGAGGTAAGACCCAAAACAGGAGGTGATGTCACGAGATGAGACCCTAAACAGGACGTGATGTCACGAGATGAGACCCTAAACAGGGCGTGATGTCACGAGATGAGACCCAAAAAAGGACGTGATGTCACGAGATGAGACCCTAAACAGGGCGTGATGTCACGAGATGAGACCCAAAAAAGGACGTGATGTCACGAGATGAGACCCAAAACAGGACGTGATGTCAAGAGGTGAGACCCAAAACAGGACGTGATGTCACGAGATGAGACCCTGAACAGGACGTGATGTCACGAGATGAGACCCTAAACAGGGCGTGATGTCACGAGATGAGACCCAAAACAGGACCTGATGTCACGAGATGAGACCCTAAACAGGGCGTGATGTCACGAGATGAGACCCAAAACAGGACGTGATGTCACGAGATGAGACCCTAAACAGGACGTGATGTCATGAGGTGAGACCCAAAACAGGACGTGATGTCACGAGATGAGACCCTAAACAGGACGTGATGTCACGAGATGAGACCCTAAACAGGGCGTGATGTCACGAGATGATACCCAAAACAGAACGTGATGTCACGAGATGAGACCCTAAACAGGGCGTGATGTCACGAGATGAGACCCAAAACAGGACGTGATGTCATGAGATGAGACCCTAAACAGGACGTGATGTCACGAGATGAGACCCTAAACAGGGCGTGATGTCACGAGATGATACCCAAAACAGAACGTGATGTCACGAGATGAGACCCTAAACAGGGCGTGATGTCACGAGATGAGACCCTAAAGAGGACGTGATGTCACGAGATGAGACCCTAAACAAGGCGTGATGTCACGAGATGAGACCCAAAACAGGACATGATGTCACGAGATGAGACCCTAAACAGGACGTGATGTCACGAGATGAGACCCTAAACAGGACGTTATGACACGAGATCAGACCCTTAACAGGGCGTGATGTCACGAGATGAGACCCAAAACAGGATGTGATGTCATGAGATGAGACCCTAAACAGGATGTGATGTCATGAGATGAGACCCTAAACAGGATGTGATGTCATGAGATGAGACCCTAAACAGGACATGATGTCATGATGTAAATGTCATGACAGTGTGAACACAAGTGAACCAGGACAAAATGTATGATGTCCTTTTTAAATCTGGATCAAAAGGACCAAAATAAGAATCAAACTACAAATGTGAACACACACCTATAGTGAGGAAACTTTTGATTCACATCACATTCTGATTGACTCAAAAGGGCCACTCGGACACGCTACGTTCACATGGACTCACAGAAACACATAATACTGCATGAAGTGTGTCAGAGTGTGTATCAGCTCAATGAATGATTGTGTGTGTATGAGTGTGAGCGTGTATGAGTGAGTGTGAGTGTAAGCGTGTGTGTGTGTGTGTGTGTGTGAGTGTGTGTGTGCTGATGGACTCCTCAGGGAACAGCTCCTGTTAATAATTCAGACGAGGCTTATTATAAAGTAAGCAGCAGATTTCATCTTAATTGCAGTGTGTTCTCAGTCTCTCAGTGAAACAGTGTTTCTGTCAGAGCACGCATAAACAACCCCTCGCAGACACACACACACACACATAACGCCTCCGTTACATGTGAACATCTCTTTACTCTTAGCCTATGTATGCTCTATTAAGCTTATTGTTGAATTGCTCTTGAAGTCTTGAAGTCATCTTCCGAGTGCTATAGAATCATGTGTGCGTTATTCAGCTCTTGGCGCACGGCTGTTTAATATAACAATATTAACATAAACATATTCTGTTGCTGTAAGTGACATAATCCTTGTTGTTTCTTTACTGTCTTCATTCATCACATGTCTCATGTTTTATATCAATCATGACCCTGCTGTCTTTTTGCTAAATAAGTAAAAAATAAAAAATGTATTATGGGCAAAGTTGTTTGTTGATGTGGAAATAATGCCACAACTGCAAAACCACAATCATAGAAATCATTTGACCACAACAAATATTGACAGGGTTTGTGATTATTTCACTCTTTGTAAAGATTATCATATTTTTGACAGTAGTAATTCAAATTGTTATAATGAATTTTCAAAGTTTTAGCAGGTGTGAAACAAGGATAAAACCATAAAATCTATGCATTTAAATGAGTAAAAGAGATATGTAATAGTTTTAGCTTATCAGAAATATGAGCACTAACACAATTAGTTAAGTTTAATTGCATCTAAACCAGTCAGAAGTTTAGAATAATTCCGTTTTTTCAATAACAATAATACATTTTTTTGAAAGAAGTCTCTTATGGCTGATGAAAATGTAGCTTTGGCATCATTGCATTCTAAAATACATATTCAAAATAAAACCTATTTTAAATTGTAATCATATTTCACTATATTATTGTTTTTATTTGATCTAATAAATGCACTCTTGGTGAGCAGAAGAGACTTTCTTTCAGAAAAGAAACTTTCTTTCACTTCTTGCAGAAGTGCATCTCTAATGTCGGGATGTTCAGCAGAAGTGCATCTCTAATGTTCAGCAGAAGTGCATCTCTAATGTTCAGCGGAAGTGCATCTCTAATGTTCAGCAGAAGTGCATCTCTAATGTTAAGCAGAAGTGCATCTCTAATGTTCAGCAGAAGTGCATCTCTAATGTTCAGCAGAAGTGCATCTCTAATGTTCAGCAGAAGTGCATCTCTAATGTCGTGATGTTCAGCAGAAGTGCATCTCTAATGTCGGGATGTTCAGCAGAAGTGCATCTCTAATGTCGGGATGTTCAGCAGAAGTACATCTCTAATGTCGTGATGTTCAGCAGAAGTGCATCTCTAATGTTCAGCAGAAGTGCATCTCTAATGTTCAGCAGAAGTGCATCTCTAATGTCGTGATGTTCAGCAGAAGTGCATCTCTAATGTCGTGATGTTCAGCAGAAGTGCATCTCTAATGTTCAGCAGAAGTGCATCTCTAATGTCGTGATGTTCAGCAGAAGTGCATCTCTAATGTCGTGATGTTCAGCAGAAGTGCATCTCTAATGTTCAGCAGAAGTGCATCTCTAATGTTCAGCAGAAGTGCATCTCTAATGTTCAGCAGAAGTGCATCTCTAATGTCGTGATGTTCATCAGAAGTGCATCTCTAATGTCGTGATGTTCAGCAGAAGTGCATCTCTAATGTTCAGCAGAAGTGCATCTCTAATGTTATGCAGAAGTGCATCTCTAATGTTCAGCAGAAGTGCATCTCTAATGTTCATCAGAAGTGCATCTCTAATGTCGTGATGTTCAGCAGAAGTGCATCTCTAATGTCGTGATGTTCATCAGAAGTGCGTCTCTAATGTCGGGATGTTCAGCAGAAGTGCATCTCTAATGTTCAGCAGAAGTGCATCTCTAATGTTAAGCAGAAGTGCATCTCTAATGTTCAGCAGAAGTGCATCTCTAATGTTCATCAGAAGTGCATCTCTAATGTCGTGATGTTCATCAGAAGTGCATCTCTAATGTCGTGATGTTCATCAGAAGTGCATCTCTAATGTCGTGATGTTCATCAGAAGTGCGTCTCTAATGTCGTGATGTTCAGCAGAAGTGCATCTCTAATGTCGTGATGTTCATCAGAAGTGCATCTCTAATGTCGTGATGTTCATCAGAAGTGCGTCTCTAATGTCGTGATGTTCAGCAGAAGTGCATCTCTAATGTCGGGATGTTCAGCAGAAGTGCATCTCTAATGTCGGGATGTTCAGCAGAAGTGCATCTCTAATGTTCAGCAGAAGTGCATCTCTAATGTTCAGCAGAAGTGCATCTCTAATGTTCAGCAGAAGTGCATCTCTAATGTTCAGCAGAAGTGCATCTCTAATGTCGTGATGTTCAGCAGAAGTGCATCTCTAATGTTCAGCAGAAGTGCATCTCTAATGTCGTGATGTTCAGCAGAAGTGCATCTCTAATGTCGTGATGTTCAGCAGAAGTGCATCTCTAATGTTCAGCAGAAGTGCATCTCTAATGTTAAGCAGAAGGGCATCTCTAATGTTCATCAGAAGTGCATCTCTAATGTCGTGATGTTCATCAGAAGTGCATCTCTAATGTCGTGATGTTCAGCAGAAGTGCATCTCTAATGTTCATCAGAAGTGCATCTCTAATGTCGTGATGTTCAGCAGAAGTGCATCTCTAATGTCGTGATGTTCAGCAGAAGTGCATCTCTAATGTCGTGATGTTCATCAGAAGTGCATCTCTAATGTCGTGATGTTCAGCAGAAGTGCATCTCTAATGTTCATCAGAAGTGCATCTCTAATGTCGTGATGTTCATCAGAAGTGCATCTCTAATGTCGTGATGTTCAGCAGAAGTGCATCTCTAATGTCGTGATGTTCAGCAGAAGTGCATCTCTAATGTCGTGATGTTCATCAGAAGTGCATCTCTAATGTCGTGATGTTCAGCAGAAGTGCATCTCTAATGTCGTGATGTTCAGCAGAAGTGCATCTCTAATGTCGTGATGTTCATCAGAAGTGCATCTCTAATGTCGTGATGTTCAGCAGAAGTGCATCTCTAATGTCGTGATGTTCAGCAGAAGTGCATCTCTAATGTCGTGATGTTCAGCAGAAGTGCATCTCTAATGTCGTGATGTTCAGCAGAAGTGCATCTCTAATGTCGTGATGTTCAGCAGAAGTGCATCTCTAATGTCGCGATGTTCAGCAGAAGTGCGTGTAGTGAGTTTAGCCACTCTTAATATGAATGGGGCACGAAACCCGTATAAAAGAGCAATGTTATTCGAATTAATAAAACAAAAGCAAATAGATGTTATGTTCATTCAGGAGACACATAGTGATGGTCTAAAATGAAACTGATTGGAGGAAAGAATGGGAAGGAGTGGTGCTGTGCTCTCATATGAGTTCTACTAGAGGAGGTGTGGCTGTTTTATTTGCTAAGCATTTTACTCCTGTTTTATTTGAGGTGAAAGAAGAAATAATTGTTATACAGGCACAATTTGAAAAATTCAATGTTGTGTTTATTAATGTGTATGCCCCTACTAATGGCGCTGAGAGAGTTTGTTTTTTTAATAATCTCAATGGAGTCTTGCAGAGCTGTAACTCAGATGAATATTTGTTTTTAGGTGGTGATTTCAACTGCACAGAGAATTATATACTAGATCGAAACCATGCTGAGCCTCATGAAGCCTCAAGCCGTGCTATGCGAACATTGATTGTGTCATGATTCTGCCATCATGTTCTTGATTTTCTTAGTCTTGTGGCAGGATCATGGCAGAACCATGTTTTGTGTACAAGCGCATGGCCTGTTGTTTGGGCCATGTGCTTGTGTTGTCCCGTTAGATACCCCGCCCCCTTGTTATCCTCGTCTTGTCATTATTACCCTAGTCTGTGTCACCTGTTCTCGTCTTGTCATTATTACCTAGTCTGTGTCACCTGTTCTTGTCATTAGTGTCTCCCTTTATTATCCCCTTGTGTTTGCTGTCCTTTGTCGGTTCATTGTCAAAACTGCGTGTTACTCTCTGTGAGTACATTGTCTGTATCTGTATCTGTATCTGTATCTGTATCTGTATCTGTATCTGTATCTGTATCTGTATCTGTATCTGTATCTGTATCTGTATCTGTATCTGTATCTGTATCTGTATCCTGTGAGAAGATTAGTAAGTTTGTGTAGCTGTTTGTTTTCAACCTGTCTAGTCTTAGTCCAAGTTTAGCTCCCTAGTCTTGTCTATGTTTTGCCCTCTCGTGGGTTTTGTTTTCTGTTTTGTGCCTTGATAAACCCTGTGTGTGAGCATTAAGTCTGCTTTTGGGTTTGTTTATCTCCAACTACATGACAGATTGAGACTCATAAATTGTGATATATGGAGGCATTTGAATAAAAATGATAAACAATATACGTGGACACATACTCGAATCTCATTTCTTTGGCCAGATTAGCTAGATTATACTGTTTTAAACACCATTTTAATATTATGAAAAGTTGTGTTATTAGTCCATCTGGTTTTTCGGATCATGCTATTGTTACATGTAAATTCTTTATAGCAAATATTAGGTCAAAGAGTGCCTATTGGCATTTTAATGTTCCTCTGCTGAGTGATTTAAAGTTTAAAGAGGTGTTTTGTCTTTTTTTGGAAAGAATTTACATTTAAAAAAGAGTGTTTTGTAAACTTACGCCAGTGGTGGGACAATGGGAAAGTTGAAATTAGATTATGTCAACAGTATACTTTTAATGTCTCTAGAAATATAGCACAAAAAATGGAAAAACTTGAAGCTGAAATTGTGGAGTTGCAATCTTTAATAGAGATCACTGGAGAGCAGAGTGGGATTGATGCCCTGAAGTCCAAAAAGTTGTGTAGTGCGGACTTACTGGGCATGAAGGCAAAGGGAGCTTTGGTCAGGTCACGTTATCAAAATCTCATGCAAATGGATGTCCCGTCCAAATTCTTTTTTAATTTAGAAAGAAAAAATGGCCAGAGTCGATATATTCATTCACTACGCTCAGAACATGCGCAAGAGCTGACAGTGCCGTCTGAAATAAGACAGCGGGCTGTGAGGTTCTATAATGAACTGTATGAGAGTGAATATGAGGAAGACGAAGAAATGTCTGCTAGCTTTTATGCGGGTCTACCAAAGCTACAGGAGAAGCCAAAGGCAGTGCTTGAGAGGCCTTTGTGTGAGCAAGAGCTTTGGGATGCAATGCAGAACATGGAGGGCGGAAAAGCGCCTGGTATCGATGGTCTTCCAGTTGAATTTTACAAAGCCTTTTGGGAGGTGATGGGTGAGGATTTCTTGGGTGTTCTCAATGAGAGCATAGCTGAGGGTTCTCTACCTCGGAGTTGTAGGAGAGCTGTGATCACTCTTCTACCAAAGAAAGGCGATTTGCAAGAAATTAAGAACTGGAGACCAGTGAGCTTGTTGTGCTCTGATTTGAAAGTCTTCTCTAAGGCTCTGGCCAATAGATTGAGAGAGGTGATGGGGCAGGCCATACACCCTGACCAAACGTACTGTGTGCCTACTTGGTCTATTTTAGATAACATTTTTCTTGTTCGGGACACAATAGAAGTTGCTGGTCTTTTGGGTATCAATCTAGGACTCATTTCCATTGATCAAGAAAAAGCATTTGATAGAGTTGAGCACCAGTACCTTTGGAAAACTCTTAATGCTTTTGGTTTTGGCCCAGGTTTTATTGGAGTAATTAAAGTGCTGTACAGAGATATTGAAAGTATGCTAAAAATCAATGGTGGTTTGAGCGCCCCTTTTAAAGTTAATAAAAGTTAATAAAGTTAGTTTGTTGAATAAGTTGCGTTTTAAGATAGAAGGTTTAGTATTACCTCACAACAACTTGCAACATCAGATATCAGCTGATGATGTAATGATTATGGTTAATGGACAGAATGATATAAATACTTTGGTTAAAATTGTTGAAGAATTTGGAAACATATCTGCTGCCAAAATAAACTGGAGTAAAAGTGATGCATTGGTTGTTGGGAAATGGGAGAAGAGTCCACCATTATTACCTGGTGGGCTAATTTGGAAAAAAGGAGGGATTAAATACCTGGGAGTCTTTATCAGGGATAATGTCACGCAAGGAAAAAATTGGGTTGGGGTGGTCGAAAAAATAGAGGGTAGATTAAAGAGATGGAAGTGGATACATCCACAATTATCCTTTAGAGGAAGGGTTTTAATAATTAACAATTTGACTGCCTCATCATTGTGGCACAGACTGTCATGTGTGGACCCTCCTCCTGGTTTGCTTTCTAGGTTGCAAGTAATGTTTGTTAAAAATTTTTGGGATCGGCTCCATTGGGTTCCTCAAAGTGTACTTTTTCTGCCTGTGGAAGAAGGCGGACAAGGAATGGTGCACCTTCCAAGTAGACTAGCAACTTTTCGCTTGCAATTCATCCAGAGACTATTAACTGGTCCTGCAGATCTGGTGTGGAGGAAAGCTGCCCAGATTATTCTACAGAAGACTGAGAGACTTGGACTTGACAGCACTCTGATACTTATGGATCATAAACAGCTGAACTTAAAGGATTTACCTTCCTTCTACCGTGGACTTTTTGAAATGTGGGGACATTTTAAGTTTACCAGGAATGGAAAGATAGATTCTTTATTCTGGTTGTTCGAGGAGCCGTTGGTCAAAGGAGCTCGTCTTGCTTTATTAAATGAGTGTTTTCCAGGTCTTAAGGCTTTGTGGCTCTGGAATGGTCAAACTAAAAAATGTAATTGATGTTGTAGGACCTGACCTGTCTGCATTGACCACGACATTAGGCCTGAGGTCTTCCCGTCAAACTGAAGTAATTTTAAAAACATGGAAAGGAAGATTAACAGAGGAAGGATTAATCATGTTGCAAAATTTTGGTAATGGAAGCCTGGTTCCAAATATGAGAGATCCATTTCCGAAAATTGTCATTTCACCAGATTTAAAGGGTATGTCTGGTATTTTGCTGGATTTAAAAGGGTTGCATGATTTGGAGTTGGGTTTGGTTGCAGGAAAATTGTTATATAGGTGTTTTGTAAAAAATGTAAATAAAGTGGCATTAAATGAGAAGAAAGACACTGTGTGGCAAGAAAAGTTTGGGTTACAAGAAGAGGATAAGCCAGTTTGGAGGGTGATATACAAACCACCATTGAATAAGAAAACCGGGGATTTGCAGTGGCGTATATTGCATGGGGCTATTGCTATTAATGCTCTTGTTTCTGTTATAAATGCGGATGTTGTTGACAAATTTTGTCAAATTTTTGTGGTACCAGAGAAACGGTTTTTCATTGTTTTACAGAATGTATTAGATTGGAAATACTTTTTGTTTTATTGAATAATCTGTTTTTAAGATTTCAGGAAAATTTCACATTTAATGTGTTTATTTTGAGATCGAGATATGGTCAAAAACAGAGAATAAAATGGCAGTTAATTAATTTTATTGTTGGACAAGCTAAACTTGCAATTTATATCACAAGGAGAAATAGAACGGAGAATAGACATGGTCAAGATGTACTTCTTTTTAAAGCTTTTTTAAAAGCTAGGGTTGGTGTTGAATACAAGTATTATAAAGTAATGAATGGTATGGAGTCTTTTAAATTACAGTGGTGTTATAATAATATCATTTGTACTGTAATTGAAGGAGAACTCATTTTTGATTTGTTATTCATTTAAAGTTGTTTGTATAGATGATTCGATCTGTCTTGTTAAATACAGTTTTTTCTAAAAAAATCTCTCTCTTTCTCTCTCTCTCTCTCCCTCTTTCTCTCTCTCTCCCTCTCTCTTTCTCTCTCGCTCTCTCTCTCTCCCTCTCTCTCTCGCGCTCTCTCTCTCGCGCTCTCTATCTCTCTCCCCCTCTCTTTCTCTCTCCCTCTCTCTCTCTCTCTCTCTCCCTCTCTCTCTCTCTCTTTCTCGCTCCCTCTCTCTTTCACTCTCTGTCTCTCTCCTTTCTATCTCTCTCTCTCTCTCACTGACTCTTGGCATCATTACAGATCTTAAAGACATGTTATAAATAACACTCAGGTCACTTCACATTACAGACTGACTGATGACTTGCTGACCCAACACACACACACACACACACACACACACACACACACACACACACACACACACACACACACACACACACACACACACACACACACACACACACACAGACACACACACACACACAGACACACACACACACACACACACGTTCTACAGCTGAAGTCTAGACTAGAGACAGAGTGAATGAGCACAAGGATGGGTCTCGCACGATATACTCTTTACGGTTCATAACCTGATGACTATATGATGCGGAGAGTATATGATTGAGCATGATATTCCACCAGGTTCATGAAAGTTGCATTATGATAGACCACCGGTGAACTATTAACTATAGGAGACTGACAGTATTTTCAATTCAAGGGAAACAAATTAGTTTGAAGAAATTAGAAGAAATAAACAAGTGTCCTCTTCACAGTCTGCAGTTGTTTTGCAGTGTTTGAAAGAGTAGATAGACGAGTCTCAGCAGAAGAGCTTGTTTAAATGACTCAGTCAGTCACACACACACTACTTATGAAATCATGGGATCAAAGAGAGGATCATGATGACATCATGGGATCCAGGCAGCCAATCAAAGTCGACCAGTTTCTGACAATCAGCTCTTCTGTCATGAGCATGTGTAACATCAGTGTAACATCTGTGTAACGTCTGTGCAACATCAGTGTAACATCAGTGTAACATCATTGTAACATATGTGTAACATCTGTGCAACATCTGTGAAACATCAGTGTAACGTCTGTGCAACATCTGTGCAACATCTGTGTAACATCTGTGCAACATCAGTGTAACATCAGTGTAATACCTGTGCAACATCTGTGAAACATCAGTGTAACATCTGTATGACATCTGTGTAACATCTGTGTAACATCAGTGTAACATCTGTGCAACATCTGTGAAACATCAGTGTAACATCTGTGTAACATCTGTGCAACATCTGTGTAACATCAGTGCAACATCTGTGCAACTTCTGTGCAACATCAGTGTAACATCAGTTTAACATCTGTGTAACATCAGTGTAATATCAGTGCAACATCTGTGCAACATCAGTGTGACATCAGTGTAACATCTGTGTAACATCTGCATTACATCAGTGTAACATCTGTGTAACATCAGTGTAACATCTGCATTACATCAGTGTAACATCTGTGTAACTTCTGTGCAACATCAGTGTAACATCTGTGCAATATCAGAGTAACATCTGTGTAACATCTGTGAAACATCTGTGCAACATCTGTGTAACATCTGCATTACATCAGTGTAACATTTGTGCAACATCAGAGTAACATCTGTGTAACATCTGTGCAACATCTGTGTAACATCTGTGAAACATCTGTGTAACATCTGCATTACATCAGTGTAACATTTGTGCAACATCAGAGTAACATCTGTGTTACATCAGTGTAACATTTGTGCAACATCAGCGTAACATCTTTGTAACATCCGTGTAACATCTGTGCAACATCAGCGTAACATCAACGTAACATTAGCGTAACATCAGAGTAACATCTGTGTAACATCTGTGAAACATCTGTGTAACATCTGCATTACATCAGTGTAACATTTGTGCAACATCAGAGTAACATCTGTGTTACATCAGTGTAACATTTGTGCAACATCAGCGTAACATCTTTGTAACATCAGTGTAACATCTGTGCAACATCAGCGTAACATCAACGTAACATTAGCGTAACATCAGTGTAACATCAGTGTAACATTAGCGTCACATAAGTGTAACATCAGCGTAACATCAGCGTAACATCTGTGTAACATCTGTTCTGTTTCTGTGTAGTTTGGGACTCTGGTCTGACTTCCTTAACCATGTCAATTAAGTGAAAACAAAAGTTTTAAAGATGATTATTCTTTTTACATATAATTATAACTGATAAAAGGATGAGTGTTTCCCTGACTACTGGCAGGTTTGGATAATGGTCGGTTGGACGGATGTTTTCAAGGTTTTTTAACCTTTTAACCATAGATTCGATTTCTAAAAATAGAACCTTGTGAACAGATTAGTGTTTGTCTGAGGCGGTAACCATAGCAACAGTACGCCACTCAAGTGTGTTGAATGAAACATTAGCAAAGTGCTACAAATACTATTAAGTACCATAGTTGAACATTCAGATTGGCATCCGTAACTCAACAAACTGCTTGAAGTATACTGGCAAAAGACCATTAAAATACATTTGCTACAGAAATGAAGTCGATCGGACCTGAAAGGCAGTGTGTGTGCAGGAAGCTATTAGTCAACTATTCAGAGATTATTTATTACTGAAAGATATATCGAGCTAGACAAACACCGTTCTGTGACTGACTGCTGGACTCTAGAGGATGATGCGCAGATCAGTTCAATCTGAGATAACAGGAAAGATGATTCAGAACTCATTGAAGGGAAGACATGTTTTTGTTCCTGAAGTCTGACATTAAAACTGTGCATTAATAAAGTTCAAGTGTGAGGTTCAAATCTGCAGTGAAGGAAATTACAAAGAAGAAGATGGAAATGAATCAAGAGAACGAATCAAAAGCTGGGAAAGAATCAAGAGAATGAATCAAAAGCTGGGAAAGAATCAAGAGAATGAATCAAAAGCTGGGAATGAATCAAGAAAATGAATCAAGAGCTGGGAATGAATCAAGAGAATGAATCAAGAGAATAAATCAAGAGCTGGGAATGAATAAAGAGAATGAGTCCAGAGCTGGGGATGAATCAAGAGAATGAGTCCAGAGCTGGGAATGAATCAAGAGCTGGGAATGAATCAAGAGAATGAGTCCAGAGCTGGGAATGAATCAAGAGATGGGAATGAATCAAGAGCTGGGAATGAATCAAGAGAATGAATCAAGAGAATGAGTCCAGAGCTGGGAATGAATCAAGAGATGGGAATGAATCAAAAGCTGGGAATGAATCAAGAGAATGGGTCCAGAGCTGGGAATGAATCAAGAGATGGGAATGAATCAAAAGCTGGGAATGAATCAAGAGAATGAGTCCAGAGCTGGGAATGAATCAAGAGCTGGGAATGAATCAAGAGAATGTATCAAGAGAATGAGTCCAGAGTTGGGAATGAATCAAAAGCTGGGAAAGAATCAAGAGAATGAATCAAAAGCTGGGAAAGAATCAAGAGAATGAATCAAAAGCTGGGAATGAATCAAGAGAATGAATCAAGAGAATAAATCAAGAGCTGGGAATGAATCAAGAGATGGGAATGAATCAAGAGCTGGGAATGAATCAAGAGAATGAATCAAGAGAATGAGTCCAGAGCTGGGAATGAATCAAGAGCTGGGAATGAATCAAGAGCTGGGAATGAATCAAGAGATGGGAATGAGTCCAGAGCTGGGAATGAATCAAGAGAATGAATCAAGAGAATGAGTCCAGAGCTTGGAATGAATCAGACAGACTGGAGCGTATTGAACCTGAGGAATGTTTGATAATGATTACATTAAGTATGAGCAATTTCCTTCCTCATTCAGTCAGCCACTTACAGTAAAAACACACTATATTCCTGATATATCTATTCCTCATGCATGCATCCTTTCTTTCCCACGTTTTTCCTGCCTGCACTTTTTTTCTCTGTAAAATAACCAGAGCTTCAGAACAAAACTGAATCTGTCTCTAAAGGTCCAAGACTATAAGGCTTCACAATATGCATTTCAAGAACACTTTCATTTGACATCTTCACCCTGGCACATCCATTGCTATAGCATGTGAATTTAATTAATACATAATATGTGGAATACTTACTGTATATTGCATTTTATTTCCAATGTTGAAAACGTGTTAACAGAGATTTTTTCACACCCTTGTGTAACTTGACCTGTGTGTGTGTGTGTGATCATGCGTGTGTGTTGTGATGATGATGATGATGATGATGATGTGTGTGTCGCGGTACCTTCCAGCCCGCTGAGCTGTTGCTGTCTCCTTTATCGCTGAAGTAAGGCACACATCGGACCATCCAGTCGTAGATCTGGGACAGGGTGAGCCTCTTCTCGGGCGAGCTCTCGATGGCGCGGGTGATCAGCTCCGCGTACGACGCGTTTCCCCACGCGTTGCGTCGCGAGGACGACGCGTTGGCTGTGCGTTGAAATCCTCCGGCGTCCCGCATCATCATCATCCTCATCCTCCTCTTCCTCCTCCTGTGCGGAACATCATGCGAATCCACGGAGAATATGGAGAGGTCCGCGTTCAGCTCGTCCAAACCCGAGTCCATATCATCCACCTGATGCGCTTCATCCTCCTCTAGCCTCATCATCTTCATCTGTCCTGAGTCCCCGTCAGGTGTGTGTGCGTGTGTGTGTGTGTTCACTGAGTCCACCTTACACAGGAGAGAGGAGGGGGACGCATGGTGAAGTCAGGATAATGAATGCATGATGTGTGCAGACAGCGGCTCTTCTGTCTCCATGCCGGGTTTAACTCTGACCAGATTCATCATCTTCATCCTCATCCTCTTCCTCCAGCAACAGATGACAGGACTGAGAAATACACACTGCATCATGGATGTCGTGATGCTTGTTTGGAAAAGTCCACAACATATTTTATTTTACTACGTTCTATAGGCTATAATGTTCATTTGATTATTTATTTTCAATGTAACCGATTCTGTTATGATCGTGTAATAATGTTACTTTCCACATCTCACTCAGACACTTTATTTGCGTACAGGCTTTGTAGCCTACATGTTTAGGTTTGCTTTTCAAAACTGTTCAACTAAAACTGAATAAATCTGCTACATTTCTACAGCAATACCATATTGAGATGTTTCTGTTGTTTAAAACGCGAGATGCGGGCAGTGCAATGGGGAAAACGCGAAACGTCTAGAAATACGTTTTTAAACAAAGATGAACTGCGTTTTTTAGAAACACGCGAGACGACATCAAAACAGTCATGCGCGCGTTTACATAGAAAACAATGGAAAAGAAGCGCATTTGAATGGAAAAACGCGTTCCGTGTGAACGGCCCTAGTCCAGTTTCAGTACCGTCTTTACAAAACAGGAAAACTTATAATAATTTCTGTAAACATGGATAATGTGACATAAACTGCAGTGAATTACATAAACAGCATGTCATTCTGGTTTTGTAAATACATTTTACAAAAGAAAACACTGCAATTCTCATATTGTTAGTGTTTATGAGTGACACATTGTGTTTGTTGTCCGAATCCTAGAAGAATCTTCATGATTTAAAATCTTTAATCATTGAATATAAAGACGCTGGAGCATTTCTCAGTGCTAAATGCGCATGCGTGAATAAGACTGAGACGCAGACACTAATCCAGTCTGACTAACTAGGCTACACAAACCCCAATGACAGACTACAGTTCCCACAGCATTTCACAACAGACTAGGATTTGTTATATTGGTGACTATTTCATATGGGCCTGGAGGGTTGTTTTGTTAGTGGTTTAGTGGTTATATTATATCCTCACCACTGTGTGCTTCATTGAGACTCGGATTACTTCAAGGGAATAGAGGCTGTAATAGGTCACTTTGAATAACCACTTTGATGAACTGCGTGTTCATTGAAAATGTTCTCTGAGGAAGAGAGACCAGCCGTTTCACAGATCAGACACGCAGAACGAGTGAATTAAAGGATTGACGGGTAAACTACTACATTCCTGCAGTGACACACTTCACCACAGTGCAAATCCTCAAAACATCCACATACAAGTGTGTTCTTTGTGTCCAGCCAACACAACACACACACATTTCACAACACACTCACATTACACAGCAGAAAGACAGAAATGTTCAGGAATAACTGTGATCTCACACTCATGATATTATCAGGCTCAACACAGGCGTAAACTGGGCGTTCTGCATACGCACCTCTATAAAACATCCTTTATGTCAGTGTGAGTGTGTGTCAGTGTGAGTGTGTGTCAGTGTGTATGAGTGAGTGTGTGTCAGTGTGTATGAGTGTGTGTGTCAGTGTGTATGAGTGTGTGTGTGTGTGTGTGTGTCAGTGTGTATGTGTGAGTGTGTGTGTGTCAGTGTGTATGAGTGTGTGTGTGTGTGTCAGTGTGTATGAGTGAGTGTGTGTCAGTGTGTATGAGTGAGTGTGTGTGTCAGTGTGTATGTGTGAGTGTGTGTGTCAGTGTGTATGTGAGTGTGTGTGTCAGTGTGTATGAGTGAGTGTGTGTGTCAGTGTGTATGTGTGAGTGTGTGTGTCAGTGTGTATGTGAGTGTGTGTGTCAGTGTGTATGAGTGAGTGTGTGTGTCAGTGTGTATGTGTGTGTGTCAGTGTGCATGAGTGAGTGTGTGTGTGTCAGTGTGTGTGTCAGTGTGTATAAGTGAGTGTGTGTGTTAGTGTGTATGAGTGAGAGTGTGTGTGTCAGTGTGTATGAGTGATTGTGTGTGTGTCAGTGTGTATGAGTGAGTGTGTGTATGTGTGTCAGTGTGTATGAGTGAGTGTGTGTGTGTGTTAGTGTGTATGAGTGAGTGTGTGTGTCAGTGTGTATGTGTGAGTGTGTGTGTTAGTGTGTATGAGTGAGTGTGTGTCAGTGTGTATGTGTGAGTGTGTGTGTCAGTGTGTATGAGTGAGTGTGTGTGTCAGTGTGTATGTGTGAGTGTGTCAGTGTGTATGAGTGAGTGTGTGTGTTAGTGTGTATGAGTGTGTGTGTGTGTCAGTGTGTATGAGTGTGTGTGTGTGTGTCAGTGTGTATGTGTGAGTGTTAGTGTGTATGAGTGAGTGTGTTTCAGTGTGTACGTGTGAGTGTGTGTGTCAGTGTATATGAGTGAGTGTGTGTGTCAGTGTGTATGAGTGAGTGTGTGTCAGTGTGTATGAGTGAGTGTGTGTGTGTGTGTGTGTGTGTGTGTATGAGTGAGTGTGTGTGTGTCAGTGTATGTGTGTCAGTATGTATATGTGTGTGTGTGTCAGTGTATGAGTGTGTGTGTGTCAGTGTGTATTTGTGATTGTGTGTGTGTCAGTGTGTTTGATTCCAGAGGCACACAGAGTAAATCTAGGTTCATTAGAGCAGAAAAACTCCCTGGACGCTTCCATGCTTGATTTAAATTTATTTCATGACAGATCTGTATTATTCTTTAGAAAATCTGAGCTCTGCTGGTTATGGCTGTTATGAAAACGCTCTGGCCAGTAATTGTGTAGTTTTGTTTAGTAAATTGTTTTTAATTCAAGGTAACACTTTACAATAATGTTCATTTAGTTAACATTAACTAATAATGAACCACTTATACAGCATTTATTAATCTTTGTTAATTTCAACATTTACTAATGCTTTATTAAAATCTTGTTAACATTAGTTAATGCACTGTGATCAGCTGAATTATTATTAACTAACGTTAACAAAGATTAATAAATACTGTAACAAATGTATTGCTCATTGTTAGTTCATGTTAGTTAATACATTCATTTTATTACACAGCTCTGTGGAATGCTTGATTCTGATTGGTCAATCGCACATCAGCAGTGTGTTACTCCTCGATAATAAACTCTGAGAACAGAAACACACACTCATCGCTATACACTCGCTAAAGCGGTTACTTTTACAGTTTTCCTTCAATAAAACTCAGTCAAAGTAACAAGTATTCATTACTTCAATGAGCTTGTTTGTGCATTACATTTGTTTTAATAAACCTCTTAAGGTGTGTGTGTTATCTCAGAATAAATCCCTTCGGGTCTGTGCGTTATCTCAGAATAAACCCCTTCGGGTGTGTGTGTTATCTCAGAATAAACCCCTTCGGGTGTGTGTGTTATCTCAGAATAAACCCCTTCGGGTGTGTGTGTTATCTCAGAATAAACCCCTTGAGGTGTGTGTGTTATCTCAGAATAAACCCCTTCAGGTGTGTGTGTTATCTCAGAATAAACCCCTTCGGGTGTGTGTGTTATCTCAGAATAAACCCCTTCAGGTGTGTGTGTTATCTCAGAATAAACCCCTTCAGGTGTGTGTGTTATCTCAGAATAAATCCCTTCGGGTGTGTGCGTTATCTCAGAATAAACCCCTTCGGGTGTGTGTGTTATCTCAGAATAAACCCCTTCAGATGTGTGTGTTATCTCAGAAAAAAACCCTTCAGGTGTGTGTGTTATCTCAGAATAAACCCCTTCAGGTGTGTGTGTTATCTCAGAATAAATCCCTTCGGGTGTGTGTGTGTGTGTTATCTCAGAATAAACCCCTTGGGGTGTGTGTGTATCTCAGAATAAACCCCTTCAGATGTGTGTGTTATCTCAGAATAAACCCCTTCGGGTGTGTGTGTTATCTCAGAATAAACCCCTTCAGGTGTGTGTGTTATCTCAGAATAAACCCCTTCAGGTGTGTGTGTGTGTGTTATCTCGGAATAAACCCCTTCAGGTGTGTAATCTCAGAATAAATCCCTTCAGGTGTGTTTGTGTGTTATCTCAAAATAAATCCCTTCAGGTGTGTTTGTGTGTTATCTTAGAATAAACCCCTTCAGGTGTGTGTGTGTGTGTGTTATCTCAGAATAAACCCCTTCGGGTGTGTGTTATCTCAGAATACACCCCTTTGGGTGTGTGTGTTATCTCAGAATAAACCCCTTCAGGTGTGTGTTATCTCAGAATAAACCCCTTCAGGTGTGTGTGTTATCTAAAAATAAATCCCTTCAGGTGTGTGTGTGTTATCTCAGAATAAACCCCTTCAGGTGTGTGTGTGTGTGTTATCTCAGAATAAACCCCTTCAGGTGTGTGTGTTATCTCAGAATAAACCCCTTTGGGTGTGTTTGTTATCTCAGAATAAACCCCTTCAGGTGTGTGTTATCTCAGAATAAACCCCTTCAGGTGTGTGTTTTATCTCAGAATAAACCCCTTCAGGTGTGTGTGTGTGTTATCTCAGAATAAACCCCTTTAGGTGTGTGTGTGTTATCTCAGAATAAACCCCTTCAGGCTGATGGAGACCTGATCCTGATCACCCTCTCAGGGTTTACTCTGAAATAACAACTGGCTGGATGTACATTATTCCTTACTTAATAAATTAACCTTAATTGTAAAGTGTTACCGAAAATAACTGGAGCTTTTTCACACTCAAACAGCAACATTACACAGTAAAGACAGATGAACATGAGAAACAGCATCATGTTTACGTCAAAGTGACATTTTATACAAGAATCAATTTACAAACTTTTTTTTTAATAAGAGTGTTAACGTTCTAGTTTAAAATGAGTAATCTAAGAAATGAAGTTGTCTGAGAAATGACACACAATCCACTGAAAGGTTGATTTGTCCGTTTTTTATCATCCAGTTCATTATGAGCGAAATATTTCAAATGACATTTCAGACCTGAAGGCGTCCAGAGGAGTCCAGTCACAGGTCACGGTCAGCAGCGCGAGTGTGTGTGTGTGTGTGTTCTGAGGCTCTACATGAGGCGTTTGGGTCGATCTTCTCCAGGTGTGTGTGTGTGTGTGTGTTCTGAGGCTCTACATGAGGCGTTTGGGTCGATCTTCTCCAGGTGTGTGTGTATGTGTGTGTGTGTTCTGAGGTTCTACATGAGGCTTTGGGTCGATCTTCTCCAGGTGTGTGTGTGTTCTGAGGTTCTACATGAGGCTTTGGGTCGATCTTCTCCAGGTGTGTGTGTGTTCTGAGGTTCTACATGAGGCGTTTGGGGTCGATCTTCTCCAGGTGCACCAGAGGCTTCAGCTGCTCCGCGAAGCTCCTCATGTCCTCGGACACGGTGTCCTGCCCCGCGGGAGCCAGAACGCTCAGCTCCACCAGATAGGACAGAGACAGCGGCTCAGTGTTCTCCGTGTTCCCCGGGACCAGCACGCGCGACAGCTTGCTCACCACCACCTTCATGGCCCCCCTGCGGAACACCTGGCCCTTGGCCACGAACTCGTGGTCCATGCGGAAGCCCATCTCGTTGAGCACCTCGGGCAGGCCGTGCGAGGCGGACACGTCCACACAGTTCCTCACCAGCGCCAGCCGGCTCTTGTCCCCCACCTCGGGCTGGCCCAGGTAGCGCAGGTGCCACGGGGCGGGGGGGTGCAGGAGCGAGCGCCGGGCCCGCAGGAGGAACGGGTTTCCCTGCTGGCCCTTCAGGAGATACACCAGCTCGTGGTCAGCGAAGCTCTCCGGCTCCATGTTATCGCACAGACCCCGGAGTCGATGCAAGAGGCTCTCCAGCGACTGATCCAAAACACTGCCTGTGCAGAGAACGAACTCAGGATCAAGTTTACTGGTCGTGCGTATACAGAAGAGCACTGACATGCTTAACCCTCGGGTGTTTTACACGTTTTGGTCAAAAATGTTTTTTTATTATTATTATTTTTATTTCAATGAAATTAATGTACTATATTGTAGTTTAATAATGTTTTTTTTATTTCATATTTAGTATTTTTAATTGATTTTACAACGAAACAGGTTTCAAGTTTACTGGTCGTGTGTACAGATGAGCACTGAAATGCTTAACCCTCGGGTGTTTCTCGCTGAAATTTTGAAAAGCGTGAAAAGTGTTTCTCAGAAATCGCTAACTGCACCTTTAATGTTAGTTTCTGCATTAACTAACATTGAGCAATACATTTGTCAGTTTATTAATCTTTGTTAATAAGCATTCAACTGTTCATTCGCTCAGATCCATTAAACAATATTAACCGATACAACTTCTGATTTTAGTCATTTATTCCTACTGTATTGACTAAGATGAATACATGCCTTAAAAATTATTCTTCATTGTTAGTTCAAGTTAACTAATGTTAACAAATTAAATTTTACATTTGAACATGTCATTGTCACAGTTTGTACATTATTAACTCTCTACAATAAAGATTCATTAGTTAACATGAACGAACAATGAACAACACTTTTTAAAGATTAAATGTTAACATTATTTAATGCACTGCTAACTAACATTAACATCACTATTAATTAAAATTAACATATTGCTTATTTTCAGTAAAGCATTAACTAAAGGCCTTATTGTAAAGTGTTACCAAAAGGTTTAAGTAAAGTTATAATAAGATAACAATCTGGCTAAAAGTGCATTATGTGTGTATAATGAACACCGAGGTACTGATGAATAGGCTAGCTCACCTTGCAGAAGATACTCCATCATGTTGATGGCTCCACCCGTGACGGGCATCACAGAGACCGGGGGAGCCTCCATCACACACACACACACACACACACACACACACACACACACACACACACACACACACACACACACACACACACACACACAGCAGAGCCGATGGTCAACACTCACACACTCACAGCGGAGCTTCAGACGAGCCGCAGATCAACACACCGTCGGCCTATATCACACTCTGGACAATAAGTGCAAAATAACATATTTAACTGGTTATTAAACAGAAGAAAACGAAACGACAGATGTTTCCGCAGATATCAGCAAGGCAACAACATATTCAACTGCCTCCATCAATGTGCACAATGCGCATGCGCAGTCACGATAGACAGTACTGCGCCTGCGCGACTAGTCTTCCCTTATATTCATTTAGCGCCATCTACCGGACTGAATGATCTCCTGATTATCATACTAATATACTTTATAACATAACATAACATACATTTTTTAAGGTATGCTGGAAAGGAAGCAATGATTACGAACCCATTTTCCAGCTTCACCTGCTGAAGAAAGGTAAATCAACAGGTGTCTGTTTATGGCCGTTTTACTCAGGTCTGCTCATTCAAAACAATTATCATAATTTTAAAAAGGCAGGATTAGGTCTTTGTTCAATTAGGATTTACGTAGCTTTAATAAATGTCCCTTAGAGAAAAAAAGACATTATGGTGTGCGTCTTCAGACAACTTTCAGTTAAAACAGCTCGACGTGCACTAGTCTGACTAGCTTAAGCCTGGTCTGTGAAACCGGGGGAAAAAGGTAGAGTAAATCTGTAATCGAAATAAAAGATATGGATTGTACTGAATGTCAGCTTGCTAATCCAGCTTCCAGATAAGGGTTTATTATCAAACTTTGCAAAACACAAAACTGCCGATAATTTTGGTCATTTGATCACATGACTGTAGTTGCAAATCTTTTCCGATTTAACATTTCAGAGACATTGTCAATAATATTATATTCTAAAATAACTCTCACTCTCTTTGTCACTTCATTCTTCATCTTCATGTCATGTCACTCTTCATCTTGTCACGAAGTTTTAATTAGATATGCCTCTCTCTGGCATGTTTTGATCATGTTCCTAATTACCTGTAGCAGTTTTGCCATGTCTGCTAAATTATTATAAACGCTATTGGAGAAGTTGCTTGAAATGTTGCTTGAAATTGATGTGGTGTTATAAGTTGCATGTGATTTATTGGACTTTTTATAAATGAATAAAAAGGTAATGTGCTTGCTAAGCAATTGCACGTTTAAAACGACCAATTTACTCACTTGCTTCACTTTCTCCTCGGAAAAACATGAGAAGGGTAGTTTCAGCATCACATTAGCATCTGAAGACATTTTCAAACTTGGAGAAAAACAAAAGGTAATTTGCTCTGGGTTTTTTTTTAAGGATGTTGTGTGTGAAAACTTGCGTGAATGCAAGGTCAACTGTAAACTAATTAAAATCAATCATCCTAATTACTGTATGCAGGACTTTTTTGAATATTAGATACAGGCTGCACTGTAATCAACGGACTAGGACTTTTATTGTGAAAAACATAAACGCGCGGTGACATAAAAAAATATAAATCACCGTTTGGGGACTTTTATTTTGAAGGTCCGCGCCGGATGTTTGTCGGAGATGAGCTCTACTCTACCGCTTCCGGTCGACATCTAATGAAGGTATTTCATTACTCTGGTTTCGGGCTGTTATGTGTGTTTTTTCGCTGTTGTTTCTGAAATCGAGGCTTTTTCTCTCGTTGTCAGCCGTAGAGGTGTGTCTCCGTGTGCTGTGCTGTCAGTGCGTTATTTACACACGATATCAGACTATCAGTTTCAAAACAGGCGAATCAACAGCACAAATGTAGTTGATAGTTACAGTTTGTCGTTTTAAAGTTTGTCGTTATTCCTCTGTTTGTCATAAAGTGTTAAATATTAACAGTAGCCAATGTCAGCACAGCTAATATTATACTCATAAGAGCTGATGTTTATCTTTACGTTTCCTCTTATGTCATTTCTTCAGCCATTGATGAGATGTAAAAAAGACACACACACACACACACACACACACACACACACACACACACACACACACACACACACACACACACACTTAATGGCTCATCCCAGATTTTTTTGACAGAAAGCTGATGTTTGATATATTGCTGTCAATCAGAGAGAATTATCTAGAAATATTAAACTTAATTGGCGAAATGCTGTTTACAAAATTAAGAAATTCTTATTATTGTCAGTTTAAGTAAAATATTGTCAGAACAAAATAAGTAACAACTATTTAAGTAGTATTAGATGTATAAGCCTGAAAATAAATATTTTAATTTCAAAATGATTTATATTAGTTTTTTTTCTTCTTGCTATTAAAAACATGGGCTGTCATAAATAAAATAATTGATTATGCCATCACTATTTACAAAGCAGAATGAATTCTAAGAAATTAAATGTTAAAACATATTTTTGATTAATATGTCAAATGAACAAGTTTGACAGCCCTACAATTTCATTTTATTTAGTTGTCTGCATATTGCTACAGAGCAGCTTTGGATCACTGACGGCACGGCCAGGCCTGCTCGATGTGCTGCTAAAGCTTCATGTGTTCATGTGTTTGCACAGCTCAGGCACTGAAGAGCGTGTATGTGGCGTCTGGAGAACGAGGATCATGGCGGATGACAAGGATGTGCTCCGGGACGTTTGGTTCGGGAGGATCCCGGCCTGTTTCACGCTCTCTCCTGAAGAAACCACAGAGAGAGAGGCTGAGCCCTACTATGTAAGTGAGGATGAACACTCTTTTCCTTGTCCAAATACACACACTTGTGGTCTGGCCACTGGAGAGTGTGTGCAAACGACAGAAAGTAAGTGCAAGACTGTCCCATGTCTTAAAAATGCCAAAGTGCAGTGCTTTTAATGCACACTGAACCCACACTATCTCGGTATTCGAGGCTAAGCGTATCCCATCATGCATTGGAAATAAAAGCTCTGTAAACACTTGCAAGATTATAAGTGTGTGTCTTATCGAGTAATCAAAAGTTCTACACACACCTGCAGTCTTTACGCCTACTTGAACACTTGTGCCAAGCAGAGGAACACTTAAAGGTGCAGTGTGTAAGATTGACAGCTAGTGGTCGAGATAGGTACTGCAGTCCAAATCAAAATATCAGAGGTCGTCGTTTCCCCGCCTCCTCAGACTCGACGCTCACACGGGTTGCCAGATTGAGGACACGCAACAGGAACGAGCGCAATTCCCGTTCGCAAAGACCCGCCCCCTTTAGTTACTGTTGCTATGTCCGACAAGCCACGCCTCTCTCACGCCACATGTTCTCAGCTGATGAGTTGATTTATCCGTGTTTTGATATGCTCTCGTTCATAGAGATTTTTAGATGGATATCGAGGCGTTTTAGGTTGTGTGGATCTGCCATGTCTGGCACAGTTTGTTTGCTCGTTTCCATGGCTACGATACGCTGCGTTTTCCATCAACCGGCAACCCGGGTGTCGAAACACTATTGGCTGGACTGGCAGTGGGCGGAGTCACACAGACCAAAACAAAATTAAAATTACTGGCTGAAGAAGTATGTAGCTTGTTCCCTAAATATCTGGAAACATATTATGGTATTTTTTTATGCTGTAGTATAGTATAAAATTTACACTATAAGAGTGCGCAAGTGTGTGTATTTGGACAAGGCCTGTGTCTCTGCTGTGGATCATGTCACATGACCTGTGTTGTCCAATCAGCTGCTGCTCCCACGGGTCAGTTACCTCACGCTGGTCACGGATAAAGTCAAGAAGCATTTCCTGAAAGTGATGAAGGCCGAAGACGTGGAGGAGATGTGGTTCGAGTACGAGGGAACGCCACTCAAGTGGTACGTTGAGCTGACAAACATTTCATGTGCACATTCGTGAGTTTGCGGATGCTAGACGCTCCTCTGCTGGTGTTGAGGCACGAGAACATGCGTCCGCTGCTGACGTCATGATACTTCCAAACAATACCTTCACAAAATCTTGATATTCAACACCATTTTCAATACCGCAGGGGAAAGGTACTGTACTTTTGACCATAATCAAAGGGTTTTCTTGTCATTTGAGATTCCTCAGGCTGGAAGGGCCATTATATTATAACAATAATGTGTTGTTGTTTTTTATGAATGATTGTAAGGCACCGATTTATTACTGCTATATTAATAAATTATCTATTAATCAGTACAATTACACTGAAAGACTTTTACTGGATAAAACAGTGTAAAGAGTTTTGATCATGTGATATCATACAGTGGACTTTAAAGGGTTAATAAATAGCAGAACAACAGTATGTGGTGTTCAGTATAAATGATGCGTTCATGCACTTCTGTTAAGGTTTGTGTAGCCTGACGTCAGTGGAATATAAGTGTGGCGCTGGTTTCTGCTGTTGCAGGAGCGTGTCGTTCTCAGCCGGTCATGGCCATCCGCATGCGCCATTTCAAAACATTTATTTATAAAATGAAATAAAAAAGATATTCTCAAATCCCGCCACCTTCATATCTGTTGAAGAAAAGTAGTGTTATCAAATGGAGTTCAACAGTTCTAGCTTAAGTGGTGTACTTCTGTCTTCACCCACAAGATGGCAGAATAGAACCGGCTCTGTTTGCTGATGATAACTGGAGATTTTCTTTCTTTAAAAAAAATTCTTTATTGTATTTTTTGTTAAGACATATCAAAACCATACAACGCAAAGAGCAACATCTATTCATCACACATACCAACCCACAGGATAATTTCCTCAACATCTAATAATAACACACATGTACACAAATGTAAGAAATAATAACCATAAAAAAAAATAAAAAATGTTTTGTAGAGAAGTAATTCAGTGTCTCTTCTTCAAGAACTTTTCCAACATAAATGTTTGCAGATTCAAGCTTTTTTTAACATCATTCACCACCATTTATTGGTAATATTTGAGATCGAACTATAGAGGACATGTAATCCATATGCTGTGTGTTGGAGGACAAGCAAAAAAAAAAAAAAAAAACTATATATAAGTAAATATGGGGTGGGGACATTAGGCAACCTCAAGCATTCATCTATATTCCTCTTATTAGCTTAAATGTTCACATGTGTTTAGGGATCAATTTAACTATCAACTGAAGAATTAATGTCATTAAAGTAATCTATGAAATCTATGAAGGAATCTATGTGTTAGCGGCCGCTAAGTTAATAACTAATGATCTTTGCCACGGAAGTGAATCAATCAAAACTAACTCTATCTGGACAATAACTTTATTCTAGATCTGCTGTAAAGCCCAACAATCTGTTACTGTAATCTCCTGTTCTCACTGTAAAGCTGCTGAGAAACGCTCTATAGTGTTAAAGCGCTGTAGAGATGGAGACTTGACAACTAATAACCACTAAGGCCTATCTGTTTCCATTAAAAATATTTAAGCAATTATTTAAAAACGTATATTTTTTACCCAATAAGGGTAAGACTGTAATTTCCTAGTATCTCTGTAAAGCTGCTTTAAAGGAACACTGCACTTTTTTTGGAAATAGGCTCATTTTCCAACTCCCCTAGAGTTACACAGTTACTCCCCTAGTTAGTTGAGTTTTACCATTTTCTAATCCATTAGCACTTTTAGCATAGCTTAGCATAGATCATTGAATCTGATTAGACCTTTAGCATCTCTCTCAAAAAAATGACCAAAGAGTTTGCATTTTTCTTATTTAAAACTTTTACGCAGCACCTGAAAATAGTCCCCAGCTATTTCACCGGAACGAAGTTTCAGGCGCTGCGTAATATCACTGCGCCTGCTCACCCATGGCTCCGCCGCAACGCTCCTTGATTATTACGCAGTAATGAGAGGATAGTTCCTAGCCGTATCGGCCTAGAAAGTCACAACTTTTCATTTTCTCTCGGTCTTAGTTCACGATGTAACTACAGGAGAGGCAAGTTTTAAATAGGGAAAAAATTGAAACTCTTTGGTCATTTTTTTGAGAGAGATGCTAACGGTCCAATCAGATTCAATGATCTATGCTAAGCTATGCTAAAAGTGCTACCGCCAGACCCGGAGATCGGCTGAATGGATTCTAAAACGGTAAAACTGTAACTCTAGGGGAGCTGGAAAATGAGCCTATTTCCAAAAAAAGTGCAGTGTTCCTTTAATATAATATAGATGAAGGTGACTTGACTGACTATGAAAGGTTTCCAGATTTTATTAGAATGTGTTTTCTTTTTGAAGGAGAATCTGATGTTTGTGTGATATTGTGATTGTGAATCTGATGTGTGTGTGATTCTGATGTGTGTGTGTGATATTGTGTGTGTGATATTGTGCTTGTGAATCTGATGTGTGTGTGTGATATTGTGCTTGTGAATCTGATGTGTGTGTGTGATATTGTGCTTGTGAATCTGATGTGTGTGTGTGTGTGATATTGTGCTTGTGAATCTGATGTGTGTGTGTGATATTGTGCTTGTGAATCTGATGTGTGTGTGTGTGTGATATTGTGCTTGTGAATCTGATGTGTGTGTGTGTGTGTGATATTGTGCTTGTGAATCTGATGTGTGTGTGTGTGATATTGTGCTTGTGATTCTGATGTGTGTGTGATATTGTGCTTGTGAATCTGATGTGTGTGTGATTCTGATGTGTGTGTGTGATATTGTGCTTGTGAATCTGATGTGTGTGTGTGTGTGTGTGTGATATTGTGCTTGTGTGTGTGTGTGTGTGTGTGTGTGTGTGATATTGTGCTTGTGAATCTGATGTGTGTGTGTGTGATATTGTGCTTGTGAATCTGATGTGTGTGTGTGTGTGTGTGTGTGTGTGTGTGTGTGAGATATTGTGCTTGTGAATCTGATGTGTGTGTGTGTGTGTGATATTGTGCTTGTGAATCTGATGTGTGTGTGATTCTGATGTGTGTGTTATATTGTGCTTGTGAATCTGATGTGTGTTTGTGATATTGTGCTTGTGAATCTGATGTGTGTTTGTGATATTGTGCTTGTGAATCTGACTTGTGTGTGTGATATTGTGCTTGTGAATCTGATTTGTGTGTGTGTGATATTGTGTTTGTGAATCTGATGTGTGTGTGTGTGATATTGTGCTTGTGAATCTGATGTGTGTGTGTGTGTGTGTGTGATATTGTGCTTGTGTGTGTGTGTGTGTGTGTGTGTGTGTGTGTGATATTGTGCTTGTGAATCTGATGTGTGTGTGTGTGATATTGTGCTTGTGAATCTGATGTGTGTGTGTGTGTGTGTGTGTGTGTGTGTGTGTGTGTGTGTGAGATATTGTGCTTGTGAATCTGATGTGTGTGTGTGTGTGTGTGTGATATTGTGCTTGTGAATCTGATGTGTGTGTGATTCTGATGTGTGTGTGATATTGTGCTTGTGAATCTGATGTGTGTTTGTGATATTGTGCTTGTGAATCTGATGTGTGTGTGTGTGTGTGTGTATGATATTGTGCTTGTGAATCTGATGTGTGTGTGATTCTGATGTGTGTGTGATATTGTGCTTGTGAATCTGATGTGTGTTTGTGATATTGTGCTTGTGAATCTGATGTGTGTTTGTGATATTGTGCTTGTGAATCTGACGTGTGTGTGTGATATTGTGCTTGTGAATCTGATTTGTGTGTGTGTGATATTGTGCTTGTGAATCTGATGTGTGTGTGTGTGTGTGTGTGATATTGTGCTTGTGAATCTGATGTGTGTGTGTGTGTGATATTGTGCTTGTGAATCTGATGTGTGTGTGTGTGTGATATTGTGCTTGTGAATCTGATGTGTGTGTGTGTGTGATATTGTGCTTGTGATTCTGATGTGTGTGTGTGTGTGTGTGATATTGTGCTTGTGAATCTGATGTGTGTGTGTGATATTGTGCTTGTGAATCTGATGTGTGTGTGTGTGTGTGTGTGTGTGTGTGTGTGTGTGATATTGTGCTTGTGAATCTGATGTGTGTGTGATGCTGATGTGTGTGTGATATTGTGCTTGTGAATCTGATGTGTGTGTGTGATTCTGATGTGTGTGTGATATTGTGCTTGTGAATCTGATGTGTGTGTGTGATATTGTGCTTGTGAATCTGATGTGTGTGTGTGTGTGTGTGTGATATTGTGCTTGTGAATCTGACGTGTGTGTGATATTGTGCTTGTGAATCTGATGTGTGTGTGTGTGTTATTGTGCTTTTGAATCTGATGTGTGTGTGTGAGATATTGTGCTTGTGAATCTGATGTGTGTGTGCTTGTGAATCTGATGTGTGTGATATTGTGCTTGTGAATCTGATGTGTGTGATAATGTGCTTGTGAATCTGACGTGTGTGTGATATTGTGCTTGTGAATCTGACGTGTGTGTGATATTGTGCTTGTGAATCTGACGTGTGTGTGATATTGTGCTTGTGATTCTGATGTGTGTGTGATATTGTGCTTGTGAATCTGATGTGTGTGTGTGTGATATTGTGCTTGTGAATCTGATGTGTGTGTGTGTGATATTGTGCTTGTGAATCTGATGTGTGTGTGTGTGATATTGTGCTTGTGAATCTGACGTGTGTGTGATATTGTGCTTGTGAATCTGATGTGTGTGTGTGATATTGTGCTTGTGAATCTGACGTGTGTGTGATATTGTGCTTGTGAATCTGATGTGTGTGTGTGTGTGATATTGTGCTTGTGAATCTGATGTGTGTGTGTGTGATATTGTGCTTGTGAATCTGACGTGTGTGTGATATTGTGCTTGTGAATCTGACGTGTGTGTGATATTGTGCTTGTGAATCTGATGTGTGTGTGTGTGTGTGATATTGTGCTTGTGAATCTGATGTGTGTCTGTGTGTGTGTGAGATATTGTGCTTGTGAATCTGATGTGTGTGTGTGATATTGTGCTTATGAATCTGGTGTGTGTGTGATATTGTGCTTGTGAATCTGATGTGTGTGTGTGTGATATTGTGCTTGTGAATCTGATGTGTGTGTGTGTGTGTGTGATATTGTGCTTGTGAATCTGATGTGTGTGTGTGATATTGTGCTTGTGAATCTGATGTGTGTGTGATATTGTGCTTGTGAATCTGATGTGTGTGTGATTCTGATGTGTGTGTGATATTGTGCTTGTGAAACTGATGTGTGTGTGATATTGTGCTTGTGATTCTGATATGTGTGTGATATTGTGCTTGTGAATCTGATGTGTGTGTGTTTGTGTGATATTGTGCTTTTGAATCTGATGTGTGTGTGTGTGATATTGTGCTTTTGAATCTGACGTGTGTGTGTGTGATATTGTGCTTGTGAATCTGATGTGTGTGTGTGTGTTATTGTGCTTTTGAATCTTATGTGTGTGTGTGTGATATTGTGCTTGTGAATCTGATGTGTGTGTGTGTGTGTGAGATATTGTGCTTGTGAATCTGATGTGTGTGTGTGAGATATTGTGCTTGTGAATCTGATGTGTGTGTGCTTGTGAATCTGATGTGTGTGATATTGTGCTTGTGAATCTGATGTGTGTGATAATGTGCTTGTGAATCTGACGTGTATGTGATATTGTGCTTGTGAATCTGACGTGTTTGTGATATTGTGCTTGTGAATCTGACGTGTGTGTGATATTGTGCTTGTGAATCTGACGTGTGTGTGATAGTGTTTGTGAATCTGACGTGTGATATTGTGCTTGTGAATCTGATGTGTGTGTGATTCGGATGTGTGTGTGATCATGTGCTTGTGAATCTGACGTGTGTGTGATATTGTGCTTGTGAATCTGATGTGTGTGTGTGTGTGATATTGTGCTTGTGAATCTGATGTGTGTGTGTCTGATATTGTGCTTGTGAATCTGATGTGTGTGTGTGTCTGTGATATTGTGCTTGTGAATCTGATGTGTGTGTGTGTGATATTGTGCTTGTGAATCTGGTGTGTGTGTGTGTGATATTGTGCTTGTGAATCTGACGTGTGTGTGATATTGTGCTTATGAATCTGATGTGTGTGTGTGTGTGTGATGTGCTTGTGAATCCGATATGTTTGTGTGTGATATTGTGCTTGTGAATCTGATGTGTGTGTGATATTGTGCTTGTGAATCTGATGTGTGTGTGTGATATTGTGCTTATGAATCTGACGTGTGTGATATTGTGCTTGTGAATCTGACGTGTGTGTGATATTGTGCTTGTGAATCTGACGTGTGTGTGATATTGTGCTTGTGAATCTGATGTGTGTGTGATATTGTGTGTGTGATATTGTGCTTATGAATCTGACGTGTGTGATATTGTGCTTGTGAATCTGATGTGTGTGTGATATTGTGTGTGTGATATTGTGCTTGTGAATCTGATGTGTGTGTGTGTGTGTGTGTGATGTGCTTGTGAATCTGACGTGTGTGTGATATTGTGCTTGTGAATCTGATGTGTGTGTGTGTGTGATATTGTGCTTATGAATCTGACGTGTGTGATATTGTGCTTGTGATTCTGACGTGTGTGTGATATTGTGCTTGTGCATCTGACGTGTGTGTGATATTTTGCTTGTGAATCTGACGTGTGTGTGATATTGTGCTTGTGCATCTGACGTGTGTGTGATATTTTGCTTGTGAATCTGATGTGTGTGTGTGTGTGTGTGTGTGTGATATTGTGCTTGTGAATCTGACATGTGTGTGATATTGTGCTTGTGAATCTGATGTGTGTGTGATATTTTGCTTGTGAATCTGACGTGTGTGTGATATTGTGCTTGTGTGCAGGCACTATCCCATCGGTGTGCTGTTCGACCTGCACGCGTCCAACACGGCTCTGCCCTGGAGTGTGTCCGTGCACTTTAAGGTGTGTGTAAACCCTTCACTCCTTCCTTGCATGAGTGTATTAATATGCCACAGTGGTGATGTGCTTTACTGTGCAGAACTTCCCCGAACACGACCTGCTTCACTGCACATCCAACTCTGTGATCGAAGCTCACTTCATGTCGTGCATTAAAGAGGCCGACGCTCTCAAACACAAGAGTCAAGTCATCAACGACATGCAGAAGAAAGACCATAAGCAGCTGTGGATGGGGCTACAGAACGGTACACACACACACACACACTCACTCACTCACTCACTCACTCACTCACACACTAACTCACTCACTCACTCACTAACACACTCACTCACTCACTCACTCACTCACTCACTCACACACTCACTCACTCACTCACACACTCGCTCACTCACTCGCGCTCACTCACTCGCGCTCACTCACTCGCGCTCACTCGCACACTCACTCACTCGCTCACTCACTCACTCGCGCTCACTCACTCACTCGCTCACTCACTCACTCGCTCACTCACTCACTCGCGCACTCACTCGCTCACTCACTCACTCGCGCTCTCTCACTCGCGCTCACTCACTCGCGCTCACTCACTCGCGCTCACTCGCGCACTCACTCACTCGCGCACTCACTCGCTCACTCACTCACTCGCGCTCGCTCACTCACTCGCGCTCACTCACTCGCTCGCTCACTCACTCGCGCTCACTCGCGCACTCACTCACTCACT
>CM060631.1:35185667-35198167 GCA_030578275.1 Meda fulgida | reverse complement strand
ATCTTGTCCAGCATTCGACACCTCGAGGCCGGAGGAAACACGATGCCGTGACTACCGGCTGTTCATACACTCCATATCTCGTTCCGCTGTTCACAATGTCACACGCACTAGTGTGGGTTCACAACAGCCGCTCACTGACAAGATATTAACACATGAATTATAGCGTTACTCTCAATTATGACACACGACGACTCTATTTTAGAAATAGTTTCTATTTCTGCGATGTCACGGCTGGAACTACAACATGACGATGATAAACACTGATTATGTGCTTCATTTAATACTTTTTTTATTTTACTTTTTATGGAAAGTGATGGGTTACATTTACTTATTGTTTTTTTTTTTTCTCACCTGTGCTGGGCTTGCTAGTTTGTTTTTTTTTAATAACAAAAAAAGTTTTGACAAATGTAACGGCTCTTTCACAGCAGAAGTGAAATGAATAAGCCTCAGGCTGAAAGAAATGTAGATTAGTAGAAAAAAGTAGTATCGTCATTAACTTGTATTTAGACAACAGAACATTTATTTTAAAGTCCCCCTGTAGTCAATCATTTTATCCCTTAAAACTCACCTTTGATCACTAAATGACAAAGTTTGTTCCTTCATGCCTTAAAATATCTTGAATGTAACTCGACACCCTTGCCTCATTTAGTATGCGTGGTTCTATGAATATGCAAATGAGCCCCGCATCCACTCACTCACTCCCTCAGAGATCCACTGGTTGACGAGCACACGTTGATCTGATTGGTTACAAGGTCTTTTGTGACGTCAGAAACACCAGCGATTTCAACCGTGTTTTTGAGACTGTCTTTGGTTCACTGCAGTTTTAAGCAGAAAATACTCAGCAATGCTGTCGACTTATGAACTTACACATGTGTGTCTTAAAGCGTATTAAAAACACCACAGACAACAATAAACAACACATAAACAACATTAAAAGCTGGATTTACCTCAAAACTGACCTGAAAAATTCTGAAAACCATAAATGTTCACTTTCTATTGAAAGTAAATAACATTCTCGCATATCAGTATCTTAAAGGTGCCATGGGTAACAATTGAGGTCAAAATATCCCAAAAATGAGCTACACGCTTCAAAAGAATGAGAACTAATAAGGGCGATGATGTCATTAAAAAAATGACAAGTTATAGTGCTGCAAAGATATCAACCTGAATTAGCATGCTAAATTACTAGCCACGGTCGACAGGTGTCATAATACCAGTTTCGGCCATGGAAGGCGGGATGCGGGCAACATAACCACCAGCCAAACTGCAATACACGAATAACTTGCACGGCTTGTGGGCGTACTTCAATCTGATGTCAATCGTGTGGAAAGTGCAGCCCACTACTACATTTCAGTTCAGGGAAGAGAGCGGAAGAATGGCTGAAGCCCTTGGCAAGAGACCCTTACCACCACCACAACCACCCGCTGCAGGGAAAAAATCGCGCTCGGAATCACAAATAAAATCGGATGAAAAAAGGAGCAGATCCAGAGTAAACATTGGCACTGCTTTCCATTGCTGGAGACAACTAATGGACATGAAAGAAATTAGGTTCGACTCCGAACTTGCAACATTTCTTTTGGATTGGTAAGTAAGATGCTGTGTCTTTCAACAGTGTTCGTGTTTTTTTACTATTAGCTAGTAGAGATGATTGGTCCTCGTGCGCTAGGGATCTGTCGTGTAACATGTACAAGCGCCAAAACGGTGTTTATTGTTTGAATTGCGAAATAAAATTGACAGAATCTGAGAGCTGAGTTTTCTTTTATATCATAACTAACCTGCTCTGTCTAGTCTGCCGGTCTCCGTGTCCTCTTTGCTTTGCGATTTTTCTGAGCGTGAGAAAATTGATGTGTGGTTTGAGAGCGTGTGAAAAGTGTCAATTGCGGACGTCTGTCAAATTAATGTAATTCAAACTAACAAAAAAAATGTAATATGAACAAAACGAATATGAACTTATTCACTGGTAAAGGTGAAGGGGAGTAGCTTGAAGATGTCATATTTAAAAATCACTTGACATCAACCAACGTTCCTCTGGAGTCAAAACGTCCTCTATCAGGAGTCGGCTTCGGCTCTGACTCTAGGGTCGTTGTGAAGGTAGGGCGGAGCATAGAGACTGCCGTTTCTCGTTTGTTACTCTAGAGTAGACCAACTCACTTTCTGGAGGTATACTGCCCCCATCTGGTATGCAATGTGGAGTAAAAATTGATTTTTTTGGCGGACATTACACAAGGCACCTTTAATAACTTTGAACATATGCTGTATTTTCAATTTCCATGGATAGTTTTTAGATAGTTTTTAGAGATAGTTGTTACACTGTGATTGCACTGTCATTGTTTATTTATTTATTGTAACCTTTATTTAACCAGGCAAGTCACTTAAGAACAAGTTCTTATTTTCAACAACAGCCTTGCAGGAGAGTTAAAATGGACATACAAGGACACACACAATAAACACATATACATTCATTTAAAACATTTACACGCTGTGATATAAACACTCCCTATAATCAGTCTAACAGTGTTGATATGTGTCCCGTTGTAGACGACGAGTGACCGGCCGTTCATCCAGAAGCTCTTCCGGCCCGTGTCTGCCGAGGGACACGCTCTCACACTGGGAGACCTTCTGAAGGAGCTGTTTCCCACCAGCATATGTGTGGAAGGTGAGAGTGTTCGCAGTTAAAGGGACATATCATGAAATCTGACGTTTTCCATGTTTAAGTGCTATAATCGGGTCCCCGGTGCTTCTACCAGCCCAGAAAACGTGAAAAGTGAAACCCAGTAACTTTTTGGCGAGTCTTTCTCTGCAAGCATGACAAAACATTAGCCGATCAGATTTCGCTCCCCTTCTGACGTATGAAGATCTTATTATAATATTACCGGCTCTTAAAGGTGCTCTAAGGGATGTCACGCGTTTTTTAGGCCAAAACATTTTTGTCACACACAGCAAACATCTCCTCACTATCCGCTGGCTGCCTGTCCCCTGAACACACTGTAAAAAGACGCGTTCTCTGCAGACACTCCAGGCTCCACAAACGGCAACAAAAACAAACTGGGCTAACCCGCACCACGAAACATAACAAACTGTTCCAGCCAATAACAGACCAGAAGGGTTTGGGGGTGGCTTTGCGGGGTTAGTGTGTGGATGAGGAGGAGGGAGGGTCTAGCTAGCCTCCGTTTTGTTTGACAAACGTGTATCTGCACGTTTACACACACGGCACGACATTTGGTTCAGTGTGACTCCACATCAACTACATAAATGTCTCCACTAACATTCAGAATCGTGTAAAAGTGAAGCTCTGAGTCTCTCTGTAAGGCTGCACTCGCTACTGGTTATTCTGGGATTCTGGATGAGTGAGATCGGCCTGTTTTGGTATTACCGGACGGAGTATTTGAAGCTTGAAGGCTCCGTCCTCTTCTGAATGGAGGCGGAGTAGCAGCTCATTTGCATTTAAAGCGGTGGTAAAATGCCCTTTTCACAAGATGTAAAATAAATCTCTGATGTCCCCAGAGTGTGTGTGTGAAGTTTTAGCTCAAAATAGCCCACAGATATTTTTATATAGCATGTTAAAGTTGTCACTTTTTGAGAGTGAGCAAAAACGCACCATTTTGTGTCTGGCCCTTTAAATGCAAATGAGCTGCTGCTCCCGGCACAGGGGCGGAGCTACAACATCTCGTGTGTGTTAGCAGCTGAGATTACCTCACACAGACTCAAGAAGAAGTTACAACACGTATAATGCAACAGGACGTCTCTGAATGGTTTATTGATGCATTTATGTTGCTGATGTGGAGTTAACTTAACCTGACTCCGCCAGATGGATTTGCTCCGCATATCCATCTGGAAACCTTCCGTTGAAGTAGTTTTGGTAAGGGGCGAAAATACTGGTTAGCTGATTGGCCTATGTTGGTGATAGACGGGCCAAATCAACCAATCAGATCAACGAAGCAAACTCTTGCCGAAACCAGTCGGGAGAAGAGCAAAAACATCTTTTCCTCTGAGAAAAGCCTCCAGAGCAGTGTTTTGCTCTTCTTTCAGTGAAGAAATACTCTGTAATTCCGATAAAACTTGCTCGATAGCCACGCTGATGCTAGTTTCATCCGCTGAAGCTGCAATGTTCTTTAGACTGAACTGTCGCGCTTCTCGTTGCGTCACACCTCAACCCGCCTCAAAGCCAACGCTGATTGGACGTTCGTTTGGTGAACTGCTCCCAAATTTTCTTTAACGGAAAGTATCCAGACTGATCTGCGAGTGAAACCTTGACAGCTCGCGAGATCAGGATGGTCTCACGAGGCTAGAGTTAACTATCTTCATTAGCATATTCTGTCATGCTAATCTATAAAGCGCTCGAATAGGAACTGTTGTGAGATGCACACAGAGTGACTTTCTATTGCATTTGAAGAGACGGATGCTAAAGTTTGAGCTGACTCACAAATGTGGACAAATTTGGGGCAAATTTCCCAAAAAGGGGCAAATTTGACAAGCTGTAATAAATGATCTGGTATTTTGAGCTGAAATTTCACAGACACATTCTGGGGAAACTATAGATTTGTATTACATCTCGTGAAAAGTGGCATCCTTTAATCTCTCACGGGAGGTCGTGATCAAAGTTAGTGGAGGAGACGTTAGAGGAAGACATCTGGAGATAGACAGAGGAGATGAGGAAAGGGAAAAGAAAGGAAAAGACAAATGAGGGTTGCATGAATGAAAGCCACAGCCAAAACAGAGGCGGTGTGTGTTTCTCCTGATGGGAAGTAGATAAGCAGACAATAGCAGCGAGGAACCGAGCACATCTGTGTCTTTTCAAGACCTGACGCTTTGTCTGTGGCGTGGTTGAAGGGAAAGTGGCACTTTGTGTTTTGTTATTGCTCTGCCTCTTCCAGATATGTGGGATTTGCTTTGATAACAGCTCGTGGTGTTGAGATTACAGGCAAATACATCTCTACCGGCTCAGCCTGGGAAATGCCTTTTCTGTCACAAGATTAGGGTGGGGAATTCTTCCTTCCTGTGTGTGCATTTTAAAGCAGTAGTTCACTTCAGAATTAGATGAATGTCCTGATAATTCACTCTCCTCACGTCATCCAAGATGTTCATGTCTTTCTTTCTTCAGTGGAAAAGAAATGAAGGTTTTTGAGGAAAACGCTCCAGGATTTCCTCCATATAGTGTCTTCAATGGGGTCCAACGGCTCGAAGGTCCAGATGTGAGTTTCAGTGCAGCTTCAGAGTCTCGACACGATCCAGCCGAGGAATACGAGTCTCATCTACACAAAGACCTCTAGACTTATTTTTGTAAATGGCGTTTGACTCAGTCTTTGCAGGTTCTCTTTGTAAACACTGGGTCTGTTCTTCCGCCTTCGTCACGCGTGACCTTTCAACCTGATGATGTAATGTGTGTCGCATCACAGCGAGTGCAGGACCAGCATTAGTGGTATAAAGAATATAACTGTGTGTTGTGTTTTTAAATGTCGCTGTGTAGATGAGACTCGTATTCCTCGGCTGAGACTTTGAAGCTTCACTGACACTCATCTGGACTGAAGAAAGAAACACGTGAACATCTTGGATGACGTGAGGAGAGTGAATTATCAGGACATTAATTTAATTCTGAAGTGAACTACTCCTTTAATCAGGATTAATCTTTTTTAAAAAACATTTTATTATATTTGATTTAAATTTCTGAACTATACCTACCTGAAAAACAACACTTTATTTAATTTGGTTCATTTGTATTTATTTGTGCTATTGCTCATTTCTTTATTTGTTCGTATTTTATTACTGACCGTTTCCTTGTCTTAAATAATGTTTGAAATTTACATGAGCTGTGAATCTCAAGAATCGATAAGGAGAATCAGAATCACCAAAACTCAAACACCTACTTCATATGGTCTCAGCTCATGTATGAAATGAGTTTTTCAGTATTCTGTGTGACGCTTTTGTGTTTTAATGCCACAGATGATGACTTGTGTGCAATGAAACGGGGATTCCCTCAAATAAAAATAAACAGGATTTGCAGTCAGACTGGCCTGTAATGTAGTGGAATGGAATCTGTCGATAGATTTTATCCATTTTAGGGGTAAAAATGTAGACATGCTCAAATGTTTCTGCCTCTCCTACGCTTTTCACAATAAGATAAAGAATTGATGTATATCGAAACGGCAATCTAAAATTTCCCTTTGTTCCGCTTTAGAAGTTGGTCAGAAGAGTGAGAGGTTTATAGTGAATAAGAGGGTGTGTGGTGGTATTGCTTCAAATAAATGAATTGCACAGAAAACCCCCGCCCATCATCCCTTCATATCAACCCACGGGTTCAGAAAGCTCCAGCTGGGCCGCCCACCTCCATCACACACTCACACACACTCGCTTACCTTCAGAAGCTGATCACAAAAGGGGTTAGTGACTCAGAAATGATCTAAACTCTAGATCTTGAAGTTAGAAATCAGAGGGCTTTTAATAATAAGACTTTATAGAGAATATGTAAATCGTGTTTGATATGTGAGATATCGTGTAGTTTACACAATGTGCGAATCGATTTTGTCAACATTTTTTGGTTGAAATGTACAGTCAAACCAACATTATTCAGACAGCTTCAACATTTCTCACATTATCAGTTTATTGGCTATAGTTTAGACAATGGTAGTAAAATATGAGCAGAACACTTCTCAGATCAGTGGATATTTCACTGGTTTTGTCCGTCCTTCTGTTAGACTCTCACACATGAATTATGATGAATATCTGTCAGCTGGTAAATTTAACTACACAATTAGAGAATACCAGTTTAGCTCCACCAGTGACCAAGCAATGCTTCATGTTGTTCAGTCTGTGTGTAAAAGAGCATTAGCAGTTACAGAAAAACACTGAAGAAAACATGATCAGCTCAAAGTGGAGAATCATCTCTGGTCCCGCATGTTTATAATGTTACTGTAGTCACTGTGGAGGATGATGGGTATAATATGTCCCAGTTTACTTTATTTTGCTCTCCTCACTGACATAATGAACTATAGTGTCCTGCACACACTAGTGAAAACATAAAAAATGATATCTGGTGTCTGAATCATGTTTGTTTTGACTGTACATGAATCTATAAGGCAGAGCATATACCTTTAGGTCTTGTTTTGATTTATTTTATAAGTTTTGATTTAAAAGGATTAGTTCACCCAGAAATACGTCTTCATCATTTACTCGCCCCTGTCATCCCAAACCCGGCAAACTTTCATTCATTTTCATAACACAAATTAAGATATTTTTAATGAAACCTGAAAGATTTCTGTCCCTCCATTGAAAGTCGATTCATCCAAAACTCGGACTTTTTAAAACATTCATAAAGAGATCGTAGAATCGAGCGGTTTGAAGTCTTCTGGAGAGAGAGACGAGGGCTTTATATGATGAACAGATTTAATTTAGACTTTTCTTCACATGTAAACATTGATCAACACTCATGCAATAGAGCATATCAAATACGATAAGTGGACAAATATGGGTTTGGTAGTAAATGATGACAGAATTGAGATTTCCGGGTGAACAAACCCTCGTAGAAGTTAATATGAAATGATCCTGCACTGACAAATTAATTTTACAAATATTCACTATCTCAATTAATATTCATGAAGTATTTAATGTCATACATGAAACGAGTTGTCCGAGTTCAGGTGTAATTCCTAAATATTTTGTAGTAGCTATAATGAAAAACCAGTTCGCTTAATGTTGTTTGTGTGTCTATGTGGTGTTATTAATATGCTTTAAGACACACATGTGTAGATTCATAAGTCGACAGCATTGCTGAGTATTTTCTGCTTAAAACTGCAGTGAACCAAAGACAGTCTCAAAAACACGGTGTGAAATCGCTGGTGTTTCTGACGTCACAAACGACCTTGTAACCAATCAGGTCAACGTGTGCTCGTCAACCAGTGGATCTCTGAGTGAGTGAGTGAGTGGAGGCGGGGCTTATTTGCATATTCATAGAACCGCACATACTAAATGAGGCAAGGGTGTCGAGTTACATTCAAGATATTTTAAGGCGTTAAGACATTTTGTTCTCTGAGCCATGTGATGGTCTTGACCCCGCCCTTCTTCTTACCTCATTATTGGTTGATTTGCCACACCTGTCCTCTATTTCCCTCCAGATTTCCTTCCCTGTTTATTCTCCCTGTGTTCTCAGATCGTTGTCTGTTGTGCGTTGTGGTTTTGGTTTCGACTACTGAAGTTTATGTGTCCAACATTAGTGCCAGCACGCCAAGGTCATCCCAACTAACAGTTGTTTAATAATAGCGGCGCACAGAAGACCATGCTAGGGCTTTCCTGTGGGCGTTCCTCAGAACTGATGAACTAGCAAGTTGTGAAAATAAAAGCAAGTTGTGTTCGTTTACTTTATGAGTTTGTGTTTTTGAATTCCCCTCGCGTCATTCTGAGAGTGAAAGTGGGGACGCACCCACCTTACACACACACACACTCTCACACACACACAAAAACACACACACACTCTCACTCGCACACACTCACACACACACACATACTCTCACACACGCACACACTCACACACACACACACACACACACACTCTCACTTGCACGCACTCTCTCACACACACACACACACACTCGCACGCACTCACACACACACACACATACTCTCTCTTACACACGCACACACTCACTCACACACTCTCTCACACAGACACTCACTCACTCGCATGCACTCTCACACACACTCACACGCAAACACACACTCACACACACTCACTCACTCGCACGCACACACACTCACCCACATGCACACACATGCACACACACACGCACACACTCACACTCTCTCACACACACACACACACTCTCTCACACACACACACACACACACTCACACACACTCACACACACACACACACTCTCTCACACACATGCGCACACACACACACACACACACACACTCTCACACACATACACACACACTCACTCACACACATGCACACACACTCTCTCACACACACACACACACACACACTCATACACATGCATACACACACACACACACACACACACTCTCTCACACACACACACACACACACTCTCTCACACACATACACACACACTCACTCACACACATGCACACACTCACACACTCTCTCACACACACACACCTGCATGGAATCACTCCTGCTCGTCTCTTACCCTGTTGTTCATTCCTCTCGTTGGGTGTTTTGTGATGTTTGTCTGTTAACTATAAAGTTTTGAGCTGGTCAGGTTTTTAAATATCATAAATCTCTCATGTATTTTTTAAATTCCAATAACCCTGCAGCAGTTCTGTTATTACGTGGAGGTTCTGCTGATGAAAGTGTGTGTGTAAGGGTCATCCTGTGTGTAGTCATACGTGCCTGTGTTCGGTGAGTCCCCTGGTCTGGGTGTGTGTGTTGGAGCGTGTGTGTTACTTCTGTAGAACTGAAGACCATGAGCCTGAGACTAACTGTGCAGCGCCAACACACTCATTAGAGGATCTTACTAAACGCTCGTTACACAGACCGTTATTCACTAGCATTGTTCTTGGAAACTTTTCATCATCTTCATCATCAATTATATCCTCATGGGACCCATGAATAGACTTTTGTCCACTGTAGTGGGCATTATATTTTAGTCAATGTCTCTGACGTGTCACATGTCACCCGGGGTGTCCCGAGCAGATTCAGGCTCTACAGAGACACCAGATGTTTGGAGGGTTCATCATGAAAACAACCTCTCCTTGGTCTTTACAAATGTCTGACATTAATTTTACTGATGACCAAATGCACCACTCTTTGGGAAATATGATAATATATTGTAATAATAATTTAAATATGACTATTTTTCAAATTGTATTTTACAACGAACATCTCAGGAAAACGCTACGGGGTTTCAAATAAAACAATGACTGTTACAGAACGGCATAGATCTCATACATGTCCACTGTAGAGGACACCAGGCCTTAAAGCATGTAACATGACATGAAATTATATGTGTAGGCAAAAACAATGGGGTTTTTTTTCAATCACCAATAAAATTGGGGGTTTCAGGATTTTTTTTTAAACAAAATTTGTATAAAGATGATTCTGAACTATGTTATGAAAGATATAACGGAATTAATTGATACACCATTTTACTTTATGCAATATGTGGGTAAATTGGCCAAAATTTTTAATTCACATTCAATGCAATGTATCTATACAATGTATCAAATTTGCACATTAATGTGTTCCTGGAGCAACATTTAATGAAAAAAGAAGTGTAAGAATTGGAGTAGTAATTAGCAAAATTTTAATAATAATATCTAGTCATTTTATTTTTTAAACGACTGAGTCCTGGTGTCCACTACAGAGGACATAGCATAACATATGAATAAATTATCATTTTTCAAAAATATCTTTTTTTACCATTTGTTTCTTATGCTCTAAATAATAATAATCATAACCACCTCCACTAAACTCAAAGGGATATTTTTGCAATTACCAAAATGCATCTACAATAGTGTTATTCTAACTTTTATTTTTGTTTTATTATATCAGTCTTTATATTTTGAATGGGCTTTTATTTGTATATTTTTTGTTTTCATGTTAATTTTTTAGTTTAGTTTTTAGTCATTTCGTTATGTGATTTCGTCATTTTATTAGTTAAAAACATATACAGTATAGCTATTTAGGGTTTATTAATTGTATTTATTTTTTAATTTGTATTTATTTCCAGTTAATAATTTTAGTGCTTGAACTTTTTGCCAAGGTCACATTTCTAATTTTCATTTAGTTTAAGTTCTTCAACTGATGTTTATATTTCATTTGATTTCAGCTTCATTTTTAATTAACAGAAATGTTTTTACAGTTTTAGTTAATGATAATAACCTTGATCTACAATGCGATTTATCTACAAGTATTCATTACTTCAATTAGCTCACTGTTTATGACTTAAATTATTACATTGTTTAAATTAATACATTTTTATCTAACTGTGATTTGTATATACACATTCCTGAAATGCATGTCTCATTGACGAATACGATTTTTAAAAGTGTAAAAAAATGAATGGAGATATAATTCATTTTGAAACAGTTTTTTAGTTTTACAAAGTGTTAACGATGAGAATATGTGGTTTTTACTATCAGTTAACCCTGCTTGTCATTTTTTACAAGATGGACAAAATTTGTCACAAAAAGTCATTTGGTTTAACCATGAATATATGATAAATTATTAATGTGCATATAAGTAACTTAGTCTCCTCTGATGACAGATCACTGTAACTGTAATGTGGACTCGTGCATTTACTGTAAAGCTGCTTTAAAACGATGTGTATTGTGAAAAGCGTGGTACAAATCAATGTGAATTGTTTTAGCACAAACATATCAATAGGTAATATTGAAAAGAAAAATAAGCAACAAACTACAGGACGTCTAGACAGTGGGTTTGCATTAGAATGGATGGAGGTGAAGAGTACACTCGTGCAGAACTATAAGAGTATTGTTCCCACTGACAGCTGTGGCGGATGATGATGATGATGATGATGATGCACGGCTGTAGGTCAGCGTAATGGGTCTGAGGGAAAGCCGAGGCCGTGCCTTATTGACCACTCGTTTAATAAACAAAAGAGTGCATTATGAGGAGAAGTTCCTTCCTGCACTCGTTATCAGTGTCCTGAACCCCTCAGCCCTGAGCTACAGCTCACACACTGATAGATGAGGTGTGTGTGTGTGTGTGTGTGTGTGTGTGTGTGTGTGTGTGTGTGTGTGTGTGTGTGTGTGTGTGTGTGTGTGTGTGTGTGTGTGTGTGTTCAGGACTCATCGTAAGGAGATCTGTGCAGTGAGATCCTGAGTTTATCTGGAGGTGTTAAAGCGATAGTGCACCCAAAAATGTAAATTAGCCCATGATTTCCTCAAGCCATCCTAGTGTGTATGACACTCTTCTATCAGACGAACACAATCAGAGTTATATTAAACATGTCCTGCTCTTCCCAGCTTTATAATGGCAGTGAATCACTGTTTCTGTTTTCAAGTCCATTACAAGATGCACTTTTATGATGGACAGATGCACTTTTATGATGGACAGATGCACTTTTATGATGGACAGATGCACTTTAATGATGGACAGATGCACTTTTATGATGGACAGATGCACTTTAATGATGGACAGATGCACTTTTATGATGATAGATGCACTTTAATGATGGACAGATGCACTTTAATGATGGACAGATGCACTTTTATGATGATAGATGCACTTTTATGATGATAGATGCACTTTTATGATGGACAGATGCACTTTAATGATGGACAGATGCACTTTTATGATGATAGATGCACTTTTATGATGATAGATGCACTTTAATGATGGACAGATGCACTTTAATGATGGACAGATGCACTTTTATCATGGATAGATGCACTTTTATGATGGACAGATGCACTTTTATGATGGACAGATGCACTTTTATGATGGACAGATGCACTTTTATGATGGACAGATGCACTTTTATGATGGATAGATGCACTTTTATGATTGACAGGTG
>CM060631.1:35155667-35180667 GCA_030578275.1 Meda fulgida | reverse complement strand
AAGCGACGGATTTAATAATTGAAACCCGCAGCTTTAGTGGAGTCGACTCAAACTCACTCCGATCTGCCTCATCTCAAGTCCCTGTCATACATGTGTCCTTTTTACTAATCTGTTTCAGTCAGATGTGTGTTTGTTAATACAGAAGAAAAGACCATTTCTACTTCACTTTTATCACTACTGTAAATCCACTGCTGAGTGAGATGTCTGAGATCCTTCGGAAACTCTACACTAATTCTGGTATTATTAACTGCTTTTAAAAGAAACTTTTTTTTCTTATTGTGAAGAATATTTAAAAAAATCTATAGGACATTTTTCCACTATAAAGCACGTTTTGTGCAATGGAAAGATTTCATATATGTTAAAGAATCTTCATTGATTCCCATAAAGAACCTTTATTTTTAATATGATACCCATATTTTGTTAATCACGAAATAATAGTAGAACTGTGTAGAACTATAGTCACAGGCCAGCGCTCATAAGATAATATTTCACATGTTATAAAAAAATGATTTAAAAAATCAATCATTCACACAATCTATTAAATTCATGGCCATATTTTACTATAGTGATTTTGAACTAATTTGTTACCTTGTTTTAATTTACTTGTGTCCACTATCTAACTGAAATGAGGGACACAAGTTGAGGGAACACCCAGCACAGTTACTGTGAACAGTGTGTGTGCATGTTCGTGCGTTCATGTGTGTGTGTGTGTGTGTGTGTGTGTGCATGTGCTTGCGTTCATATATGTGTGTGTGTGTGTGCATGTGCGTGCGTTCGTGTGTGTGTGTGTGTGTGAGTGCATGTGCTTGCGTTCATATGTGTGTGTGCATGTGCGTGCGTTCATGTGTGTGTGTGAGTGGTCTTCGCACAGGAAGACGAGTGGGAGGCGTAGAGAACATCAAAGTGAAGCCCAGCTCTCTTCATGTGTTCATTAAATAAAGAGCTGTCCGAGACTCACTGATTCCTGTAAACCCGTCACTTAAAGATCACAGGAGCCACTCTACTCCTCTGTCATCCTCCTCAGACATTAGTTCTGTCGTAAGAGCAGTACAAACGGCTGTTCTTCATGTCTTCGTGTCCTGCATCTCGTGGTTTCCTCATGGGAAGTTGCTTTAGTCCTGAGTCTCTTTGAAGTGAAGTTAATGAGCTCATGTGTCTCTCGTATGGGTCTCTCTGCACATTACTCGCTTCTCCACTCTGCGCACTGGCTGATTGGGATATAAAAGTAAAACTCAAGGCCATAACTCTGTTGAGTTATACGAGGTGTCCGAGGACAACTTTCCCTCTGTCGGATGGGAACACCTGGAGCGAGGACAGGAGGATCCTGAGGAACACAAACAACATGAGCCTGGACATGAGGGACCCCGGGGCGCTGCCCATGATGATGACATCACTCTCTGTTCCTGCTTCCTTTTCAATGTTTCCTTTTCTTTTTTTTTGAAGGATTTTATACTTTGATTCACTTCTTCCTCTTTCCTTCTTTTTTCCTGTTTCCTTCATTTGTTTCCTCAGTAGGAGTGAGCGAGACACACACTAAAATCTTTGGAAGATATCACTGAACATTTATTTATCCATGGCAAAGTAAATGTCTCATGTTAACATGTTAACATTTTTGTTTATTTAAAATGAGACAAATCTGATATTTTTACTCTTATATCTGTAATTTAACAGTTGAGATAGTTGTTTAATGCTGATCTAACAGCAGAAACACTCGCCGGGTTGTGCAGGCGGGGCATGTTGTCACACGGCGTTACAGTGAGGCACTATTAGAAATATGATATTCTATTCTATACTTCTATGAATTCTATTGAGAAACCGTGAGAAAAAGGTGAATAAAGACTGAGAGTCAATGTTCAGAAATCATTCATTATTATTATGTTTTGAACTATGCTGTATAGTTGGATTTGCTGTTTGTTGTCAAACTCAAAAAGTATTTTTTTATTTATTTATAAAATGGCATTATTTTATATGAAAAAGTGAATTGTTGATCAGATAACATTTTAATCTGTCATATGGTCATGTTGTAATGAACCGTACCTATGGGGCATGTTGTCACATTTCACAACTATTCTTTCAGGGTAATTCAAGAAAACAAACCCACATGATTGTAATAGAAATGTGGGAAATTAATGTGGGAAAAATAGTCCATGCAGCTTAAGTTCAGTGATGGTTCATTAAAAAAGTTATTAATTTAGTACATTTATATATGTAGCCGATCTGGAGAAAACAGCAATGTCATCATCCAGCTCAGTTCAGTTCTCATTTAATATTCAATAATAAATAAATACTGTTGAATATTAAGTGCATTAATGATACTACTTATGCTATGGACATTTTTAAATGTAATAAAAATTATATTAGGCGCTAAAAGCATATCAGTTTTATCCGAAACAGATGAACATTAATCTGCCGTTTTGTTATCGTACGTCTGTTGTTGTACGTATGGCGTACGTCTGTTGTTGTGTGTATGGTGTACGTCTGTTGTGCGTATGGTGTACGTCTGTTGTGCGTATGGCGTACGTCTGTTGTGCGTATGGCGTACGTCTGTTGTTGTACGTATGGCGTACGTCTGTTGTGTGTATGGTGTACGTCTGTTGTGCGTATGGTGTACATCTGTTGTTGTGTGTATGGTGTACGTCTGTTGTGCGTATGGTGTACATCTGTTGTTGTGTGTATGGTGTACGTCTGTTGTGTGTATGGTGTACATCTGTTGTTGTGTGTATGGTGTACGTCTGTTGTGTGTATGGTGTACATCTGTTGTTGTGTGTATGGCGTTCGTCTGTTGTGTGTATGGTGTACGTCTGTTGTGCGTATGGTGTACATCTGTTGTTGTGTGTATGGTGTACGTCTGTTGTGCGTATGGTGTACATCTGTTGTTGTGTGTATGGTGTACGTCTGTTGTGTGTATGGTGTACATCTGTTGTTGTGTGTATGGTGTACGTCTGTTGTGTGTATGGTGTACATCTGTTGTTGTGTGTATGGTGTACGTCTGTTGTGTGTATGGTGTACATCTGTTGTTGTGTGTATGGTGTACGTCTGTTGTGCGTATGGCGTACGTCTGTTGTGTGTATGGTGTACATCTGTTGTTGTTGTGTGTATGGTGTACGTCTGTTGTTGTGTGTATGGTGTTCGTCTGTTGTGCGTATGGCGTACGTCTGTTGTGTGTATGGTGTACGTCTGTTGTTGTGTGTATGGTGTACGTCTGTTGTTGTGCGTATGGTGTACGTCTGTTGTTGTGCGTATGGTGTACGTCTGTTGTGCGTATGGCGTACGTCTGTTGTTGTGTGTATGGTGTACGTCTGTTGTTGTGTGTATGGCGTACATCTGTTGTGTGTATGGTGTACGTCTGTTGTGCGTATGGCGTACGTCTGTTGTGTGTATGGTGTACATCTGTTGTTGTTGTGTGTATGGTGTACGTCTGTTGTCGTGTGTATGGTGTTCGTCTGTTGTGCGTATGGCGTACGTCTGTTGTGTGTATGGTGTTCGTCTGTTGTTGTGTGTATGGTGTACGTCTGTTGTTGTGTGTATGCCTGTGCGTATGGCGTACGTCTGTTGTTGTGCGTACACCTGTGCGCACTACTCTAGTGTGGACTCCTCCTCAAGTGTGCACCACTCCTCAAGTGTGCACTACTCCTCAAGTGTGCACTACTCCTCAAGTGTGCACTACTCCTCAAGTGTGCACCACTCCTCAAGTGTGCACTACTCCTCAAGTGTGCACCACTCCTCAAGTGTGCACCACCACTCCTCAAGTGTGCACTACCACTCCTCAAGTGTGCACTACTCCTCAAGTGTGCACCACCACTCCTCAAGTGTGCACCACCACTCCTCAAGTGTGCACTACTCCTCAAGTGTGCACTCCTCCTCAAGTGTGCACCACTCCTCAAGTGTGCACTACTCCTCAAGTGTGCACTACTCCTCAAGTGTGCACTACTCCTCAAGTGTGCACCACTCCTCAAGTGTGCACCACCACTCCTCAAGTGTGCACTACCACTCCTCAAGTGTGCACTACTCCTCAAGTGTGCACCACCACTCCTCAAGTGTGCACCACCACTCCTCAAGTGTGCACTACTCCTCAAGTGTGCACTACTCCTCAAGTGTGCACTACTCCTCAAGTGTGCACCACTCCTCAAGTGTGCACCACCACTCCTCAAGTGTGCACTACCACTCCTCAAGTGTGCACTACTCCTCAAGTGTGCACCACCACTCCTCAAGTGTGCACCACCACTCCTCAAGTGTACACCACTCCTCAAGTGTGCACTACTCCTCAAGTGTGCACCACTCCTCAAGTGTGCACTACTCCTCAAGTGTGCACCACTCCTCAAGTGTGCACTACTCCTCAAGTGTGCACCACTCCTCAAGTGTGCACCACCACTCCTCAAGTGTGCACTACTCCTCAAGTGTGCACCACCACTCCTCAAGTGTGCACCACCACTCCTCAAGTGTGCACTACTCCTCAAGTGTGCACCACTTCTCAAGTGTGCACCACCACTCCTCAAGTATGGACTACTCCTCAAGTGTGCACTACTTTACAGGTGAGTGAACACTAAACATCATGCAGACGATCAAATTTAGGCCTGGAGTTTACAACTCATGCACTGTCTATAACATAACTGTATTGTGCAGGTAACCGTGTGAGATGAAGTCTTTATTTATCAGTGATTTGCCTGTGTACAGGTACAAATGTAGATAGAGGCCTGTTTTTCACACGAGCCTGTGACTTTTTATGTTTATACTCCGTTAAAATATCGGTATACAGATTTGCTGTTCTGTCCATTCACTGTTGTGAATTGTTTCTGCAACTTTCTCCTTTTAGCATCAGTGATTCAGACATCATCTTCATCATCATCATCACCATTATCATCATCACCATCATCTTCATCATCACAGCGGGAAACGGAGAAGCCAATTATCAAGTATAATCCACATGCTCACATGGGACCTATAAATGTACAGTGTTCGGAAGAGCTGAAAGGGATTCCAGTTGATGTAGTCAGTGTTCTCAGAACTGGATTAGGAAGAGCTGTGTGTTTAACGATCAAAATACCTTCACGACATTCAATTCTGACAAGTTTCACTGCGAACATTTCACCAGCTCTCTACATTTGTATTAGTTTCAGGATGTTGTGTTTAGGTGGCTTCAGTAAATAAGAACATCTTGAAATGAACCTCTGAACTCCTAGCTCATATTGTTAACTAACAGTAATGAGGATTTTTGACTAATGAGATTTAGTTAGTGGGATACCCTGCATGGCACACCAGATAGTCCAAAATCCATAAAAAGTCCCTTTTGTGGTCACAGCTGGTCACAATACTGTACACAACATTTTTGATGTTTTTGTGCAATGATATTAATTGTCTTGCATTCATATGCATTTCATTATAAAAGTGGGATAGTGTGATGTATTTATAGGCCTGCGGTGGCGCTACTAACCGCGGCGTGATTTGTGCGGTGGACTTTGACACATTGGCTGATTCTTTAGTCTGTTGAGTCATGGATGTGTTCATGGGAAATGCACATGAAGCTTCTCGTAATTGTGGGCTTGCTAACTTTTACCCCAGAGCTGCTCGCTATAGTTTAATGCACTGCTAAGGGTAGTTTGCTGTTGAAGTACCGAAGAATCAGAGTCCTTTCATAGTTTCTGAATTGAATTTATTTTTTGCTGTTTTTTTGCTGTATTTAATTGCAAATACATTTTTGGCACATTTGTTTTTTATCTGAAAACAAAAGTCATCATAATGCAAAAACTCTTTAATAACAGATCTGATAGAATACCAAATGTTTGTTTTTAACTGAAGAAATACTTTACTTAATAAAAATAAGACATACTTTTTGTTCATCATGATCCCTTTAGTGGCTCCACCAGAAGAGCTTTCCCTCAGAATCAGCTGTGCTTCGTGAATCACACACATTTCCCTTTTTAATGCACATGTTTAGTTTCTACATTTTTGTCATTTTTTGCACTTTTGAACATAAGTCATCACAATGCAAAAACTCTTTAAGGGTTAAAAATAACAGATCTTATAGAATGCAGAAGATATATATCTTAATGCGTTTGCCTTTTCTGACTAAAGTTGGGCATTCCCACATTCGTTCGCAAAGATTTTGCTAAGTTTCTCGGGAGAAACCAAAACATGTGACAAATTTGATGTAATTTGTTCATCACTATCTCTTTAGTGGCTCCACCAGAAGAGCTCTGTCAGAATCAGCTGTGCTTCATGAGTCGCGGCGGGGGTTTGTGATGGTGAACTTCAGTGTTTGAGCCAATGCTGGTTTAGAGGAAAATCAAACGCATGTTTCCCCCTTCAGCCCCTTGTACCCATATATAATGAAAGAGCACACAAGTGACAAAAATGCATTAGATCAGTGAAGATTTATATTATAATTTACATTTTGTCAAAGCTGTACTTAAATAGCTACGTAAACCAGTATGTAAACAAAGACAGTCTTTTTCTTTAATTTAAAGCTGAAGATGAGGTGTAGACTTTGGTCATACTTTAGAACAGAGTCTATGAGAAACTACTACTACCTCACAGCACATGCTCCTGCTAATATCGCTGGACAGAATCATATTAAAAACAGAGGGAGAAGTACAAACATTAGATGAAAGACAAAGAGCCAGTGCATACGAAGGCCGAGGTGATCGCCACCACTGACCTCAGAACAGACAGTCGCAGCAGCTCACACTGCGTTCGCACATCTCTGAAGAGTTCACTTTGGTTATCCTTTACACATTCTCATTTCTTTATCATTTTTGGTTTCAGTGATGTGCCAAACATAAGGAAGAAAATGCAGTGTCGATCTCACAGCCTGTGTGTGACAGACTGCGTTTCTTTGGACCACACAAACATCACATATAGCTCTCAACACAAGCACACACACGCACACACACTCCCACATCTGAGGTAACAGTTGTTAATAGATAATATGCCCTTATTGCATTCATTATATTATGTAGAGCTCAACATTAAGAGAATAAATGTTATGTAAAACACGTACACAGATACGTAACCTTTCCTAGAGTAAAAGAAACGCCTTCCTCTGACTTCAGCCCACATTAAAAAATCAACCTGAATGTGGGAAGCTCTTTGCAGTCGCGCATGAAATCACAGTCAACCGGGACACTATTTACAGTTTCCATCCGCACAACACAACAGAAGATAGTAGAGGAAATATATAAAACAGTAAATTACAATGAGTCATTGTAAACATCGTATTGGTTGTGAAGAATGACGCGTTGAACAATAAATTAAATAGATTACATAACAAACTTAAAATAAACACCAAGAAGAGCAAATAATAATAATAAAAGATATGATTGTCTTTATCATTTGTGTAGGACATACTGGAGCACTGATGGACTGGATCAATGTCTGTTAGCCTGAGTACTGAAGTCCCTGAACTTAAAGCGATAGTGCACCCAAAAATGTAAATTAGCCTATGATTTCCTCAAGCCATCCTAGTGTGTATGACACTCTTCTATCAGACGAACACAATCAGAGTTATATTAAACATGTCCTGCTCTTCCCAGCTTTATAATGGCAGAGATCCATATTTAAAAATATCCATATTTAAAACTTTATCAATAAAATGACTAGCTTCCGGTCGCTTCAAGTCGAGTTACGCCACAAGTGTAACACTTGACGAGGATGTGACAAAGGATCTTTCGCCGTAAATCGATGCGTACGGCCGTCTCCCGGAAGCTAGTTTTTTCATTGATAAATTTTTAAATATGAATATTTTTCTTACACAAACGTATGGCTTCGCTTCAGAAGGCCTTTATTAACCCCGCAGAGCCCTTTATGATGGATAGATGCACGTTTATGATGGACAGATGCACTTTTATTATGGACAGATGCACTTTTATGATGGACAGATGCACTTTTATGATGGATAGATGCACGTTTATGATGGATAGATGCACTTTTATCATGGATAGATGCACGTTTATGATGGATAGATGCACTTTTATGATGGATAGATGCACTTTTATGATGGACAGATGCACTTTTATGATGGATAGATGCACTTTTATGATGGATAGATGCACTTTTATGATGGATAGATGCACTTTAATGATGGACAGATGCACTTGTATGATGGACTTCAAAAAAATATACATCCATTCACTGCCATTATAAAGCTGGGAAGAGCAGGACATGTTTAATATAACTCTGATTGTGTTTGTCTGAAGGAAGAGTGTCATATACACTAGGATGGCTTGAGGGCGAGTAAATCATGGGCTAATTTTCATTTTTGGGTGAACTAACCCTTTAAAGGCCTGATTCTTTGAGACGAATTGTGTATTCTTGTCTGAAGCGTCTCGTCGGCTAGGTTTCCATGGCCTCCTCTGTCTCCTTTTTAACCGTGATGGGTAGGAGTTGAATAGGGCTGCTGCAATGAACCTTGATGACCGACGCCTCACTTCCATGTTCGCTCAGACGATACGGTGTCGACGGCTGCCGGTCTCCGCTAGTGCTAACCGTGTGATACGACGCCTTAAAATCCATCTCTTGCCAGAGCAAACCAAAGATCTGTTTCTCCACCATGCCGTCCACGTCAAACCCCTCCATCTCCTCCAGCCGGTCAGCATTATCGCTGATGTCGAAGCGCTCGATCTCCTCGTTGACGCGGTTGAGTTCGTCGAGGCTGCAGCTGGGAGGAGGGATGAGCGCTAAGCAATAGCCTTTGAGATGGAGCCGCAGACTGTTGAGGTGGATGTAGTTGCGATGGCAATGTGGGCATTGGTGTGGACGCTCTCGTGTGTGTAGCCGTTTGTGCAGCTTGAGATGGACGAACTGTGTGAACTTGGCTGGGCAGATCTTGCACTGGTAGGGCTTTTCCCCAGAATGCAACCGCAAATGTGTTTTCAAGTTGCTTGTGCTGCTGAAACGCTTGTGACACACCTGTGAAGGTCAAAGCAGAGTTTTAGGATCTCGCTCTGTGCTGAGAACTGAGTCAAAACTAAATTTATTCAGACACCTTCAACATTTCTCACATTATCAGTTTATTCGCTATAGTTTAGACAATGGTAGTAAAATATGAGCAGAACTCAGAGTTATGAACTCAGTTAATATTTCACTGGTTTTGTCCGTCCTTCTGTTAGACTCTCACACATGAATAATGTTGAATATCTGTCAGCTGGTAAATTTAACTACACAATTAGAGAATACCAGTTTAGCTCCACCAGTGACCAAGCAATGCTTCATGTTGTTCAGTCTGTGTGTAAAAGAGCATTAGCAGTTACAGAAAAACACTGAAGAAAACATGATCAGCTCAAAGTGTCTGAATAAGTTTTTGGTTTGACTGTACATTATATTACATATTATGTTTATTTTACCTGGCACTCGTGGGGTTTCTCTCCGGTGTGGACCAGAAAGTGTTTCTGCAGATGAGCCAGCTGGGTGAAACCTTTATTGCAGGTCTGACACTTAAAGGGTCGTTCACCACTATGGACACGCAGGTGAACCTGAAAATAAAGATAGGTTATATAGGCACTTGGGTTGGGAATCGAATCAAATTGAAATCCAATTCTGGAATCGAATACTTGAGGTTAGGAGTCGGATACTTGTTATAAAAATAACATTTTGATTCCTCTTATCGATTATTTTGTGAGTATTTCAATATGACTTTAAACAATTCAAGTGTGAGACGACTCGCTGTTTTCTGTGCTGAACATGTGTATCAGTATATTGGATCTGTGCAGCTCTTAAAGTGACTGCAGCCTAATATTCCTGCCGTCTCTATAATAACACTAATCACACAACAGAAGACAAAGAGAAAATTCACTCGTTCTTGACTAAATAACTTTTGTAACTATATTTGTAATGTATATTTATTCATAAAGTGCAGTGTTATTTTACATTTGATTACAGTTTCTACCTGAAAATCTTAAACACTGTTAATTTCAATCGTATATATTTGTTCAGTTATATATATTTGTAACTTTTTTTTATCTGTTCTTTTTTAGTTACTGAGTGTTTACTTGTCTTTAATAATGCTTGAAATTTATATTAGTTAGGCTAGTTGTTATTCTATGGTATTTTTAAGCTACAGGCAAAGTGTTCTTTAGCCTGTTGGTTTTTGTTCATGATCTTCAGCTAAAATTAAATGATTTCCAAAAAGACTATACGTGAATGATATGTACGTTTTTTTAAAAACCTTACTGGAATCGAAATTAGGAATCGATAAGAATCGGAATCGAAATCAAAATCGGAATCGTTAAAATTCAAAGATACACAACCCTACAAGGCACTACGAGGAGTATTTCAAATATAGCACACAGAGACAGTTCTCTTGCTTACCTTGAGATTGGAAAGTTGACCGAAAGTCTTGGTGCAAACATTGCACTCGTACTTGATCTTGCCGTTCTGCTTCTTAAGTGGATAATCGAGGCTTTTGTAGCCTGCAGAGCCTCGTTTCATCTTGCTGAGATTGATGGCCTCGTCCTCTGTGCGGCTGGTGCTCAGAATGGCTGAGGTAGGCTTGGTAGGAACGCGTCCCGTAGAGGCTCCCGAACCGGCTGTTGGAGACCCGCCGGCAGGAGCGTAGTGGTGCCCGTGGATGATGGGTTTGTCCTTCAGAGAAGTGGCTGCGGAAAAGGCACTGGTGGCCGCTGGGAGAAGGAGATCCCTGGGAGCCGGAGAGTCAGGGGGAAGCAGGAATTGTCGACCGCCCTCGGATGGAAGCATCCCAGGTGGGAAGGGTACATGAGGGGGGATCAGGCTGCTGTAAAACGGGTACATGTGTTGAAACATACCCCCTAGGGTAGGTGGCCCACTCAAACTACTAACAGGGTAGTGGGGCATGAGGTAGCGTGAGTAGTGCGGGTTCGGGTAGAATGGCATTGAGCCGGCCGGTGAGTAGCTATGGTAGTGGTTCAGGCCTCGACTGTACAGTGCTGGAGAGAAGGAGAGAAGAGTGTCTCGTGGCTCAAGGGATGCTGGTGCAGGACTGCTTTCTGGACTTCTCTCTGGACTGCTGTGTGCAGAAGGGCTGGGCGTCGCTGAACACTGTCTGTGGGAGCGCGTCGGGTGGCCAAACACTGTGGTGCTCTTTAAAAAGTCCTCCTTTAGGGAAGGGCGGAGCGGATAGAGAGGACTGGGGTAAAGAGGTCGGTCTGGGGTGTTTGGGCAACGAGGACGGGTGGGAAGAGGTCTGCCGGGTTCTTGCAGAACGTCTTTCAAGATCTCTGAAACGCTGTGCTCTCTTTTAACCGGGTGCTTGACTTCTGTCGCTTGCTGCTTGGCTTCAATCAGGCTCTGCTCTGTTCACACACAATAAAACAATGTCAATAATTTTCTCACAAATTCACATATCTTTGTGTTAGAGTTGTCAAAAAGTACCGACTTCAATACCCAGTCAATACTGACATTTTTTAAAATGTGAAACTTTGAGAGCTTCAAAGCGGAATTGTAAACACCTCTGATTGGCCATAATGTTCACGCGCTCATGGAATATGTCTGTGATTGGCTACAATGATCAGGTCTTCAAAAACATGTTGTAAATATACAGTCAAAGCAAAAAAAATTCAGACACCAGATATCATTTTTTAAATTTTTTTTTACTAGTGGGTGCAAGACACTATAGTTCATTTATGTGAGGATAGCAAAATAAAGTAAACTGTGACATATTATACCCCCAAAAATTCATACAGTGACTACCAATAAAATTATAAAAATTTGGGACCAAAAATTATTCAGACACTTTGGCCTGACCGTGTTTGACTGAAGTGTTTTTTCTTTAATTGCTAATGTCTCCTTTTTACACACAGACTGAACAACATGAAGCATTGCTTGGTCACTGGTGGAGCTAAACTGGAATTATCTAATTGTGTAGTTAAATTTACCAGCTGACAGATATTTAACCTGATTCATTTGTTAGGCAGTCTGACTGAAGGATGGACAAAACCAGTGAAATATCAACTGATTTGATAACTCTTCGTCATATTTTATGAGTATGAGTTCTTATATTTTATCACCATTTTCTAAACTATAGGGAATAAACTGTGATAATGTGAGAAATATTGAAGGTATCTGAATACATTTTGGTTTGACTACATCAATGATGCTTTTCACCGAGCGCTTGCACAGATACACTTTCAAATGCTCCAGATCCTGCTTTCAAAACACTTCCGTGCGCTGATCATTGTAGACAATCACAGACATATCCAATGAGCGCGTGAACACAATGGGTAATCAGAGGTGTTTACGATTCCGTAACACATTTTTTCAAATTTCAGTACAGACTTGATACCTAAATCTGTACTTTTGACAACTTTACTTTGTGTTATGTTTTACACATATTACTTGTCAATGACATTGAGAAACAAGTACATCCAATCCAGTTGTTATTTTGAGGGACACAGCAGCTCCATTGTCCCAGAGCACATAGCTCTTCTTAAACCAAATTTCAACAAAGCACCCCAGTGGTTCACTTAGTGTGACAGTTTGACAAATTGTCTGGTGTTAGGGCTACAGGATGTGAGCCTGACAGCGCCCCGGTCAGGGTGGGATGGATGCACTGATACTATCTAATGGGGTTCACTGAGTGGGTGTGGGGGGACGGATGGCGTCCTGCTAATAGGGATCTACATGCCTAGATCTCTCCCTTGTAGAGTCCACAGAGACCGGATATTATTTAGTGATCGATCTTTCATGAGCTTCCAAATTACTGCACAACCTTATACTTAAAAGCTTGCACAGAATTCACATTAAAAAAATAAATCAGATGAGGAGTCAAAATGTTTGGGCTAAATAGACCCATTATAAACCACCCGGACTCTTCCACACACCCACAATGAAAATTAGAATTAGAAAATTACTTTCCCATACCTTTTAAATACTTATCTCCTCTAAAAGATGTAAACAATTAAATAACTTCCTGCTTCCTGTCCACTGAACATTCACTGGGTTAATTGTGTAGAATTCAAGTGTGAATATGACTGTCTGCATCCCTTAAAAGATGTACCGTACTCTCTACTCCCCTATCCTTCTGTCCCGGCAGCTACGTGTAAACAAACCGAGAGGTTATCAGTTCTCCCCTCCCACCTCTCTTCCACAGATAGCACCAGTTCTGTTCCTCCCTAGAGAGCTTGCCAAAAACAAACAGCCGGCGATCACAAAGATATCAATCTGTCAGCACAGCCCTGCCGCCAGGAAGTTCAACTAGTCAATGGAGATGTGTTTTTTTCTTCTCTTGCGCTCGTTCTTATTAGCCTCTCCTTACTCTTAAAGTGGCAAGCAAGTGAAAAAGTTCCTCCCACACCTCCTGAGGCAGGATGGTAGGAATGAAGGCACTTAAGATACATGTTGGCTGAATGTGCTGTCGTTTTACACCAGACAGGGCCAGTGAAATCGAAAGTCAACGTCTAAACCAGTTTCATGAGGGAGGTTGTGTCAGTCAGATCACCCCGTTCTTTTAGACTGAGTCACACTAGGTTTCACTGCTGTTCAGGTTTGAGATCCAGGGGCTATTATTCCCTCTTCAGGCTGCAGGTATGAGGGAGTAGGTGTAATTACAGACTTGTCTATGTGTGTGTGTGTGTGTGTGTGTGTGTGTGTGTGTGTTGAGCTCAAGGGGTCGGCTACATCCAGTGGCCCCGGGGTATGCGCATGACTCTGGGGAGAGGAGTCACACTGACTGGCCTGTTCACCTAACTATAATCTCCCCCTGTTCTCTGTATCAATCTTTTCTTCTGTCTCGTCCTTTCAGCTTTGAGGACTTTTATTGCCGGTTTATTATGTTGGGCAAAACAAACCTTAGCCTGCACTTTCATGTTTAAAGAACATCCTCAAACACAAATGGCTGGAACATTACACTCCTATTCTTTGTAATTAGTCTGAAGGAAAACATTGTTGGGGTAGAGAGCAGAAAAATCTAGCAGTTCAAAGAATTCCGATCCTAACACAGATGAAAGAGAAGACGCTGGTGTGTTTGCACAATGCTTGCAAGGTCTATCTCTATAGTGGGGAAGGCATGTTTTCCTTGACTTAAACTGAGATAACGAGGAACCAGGGCTCTCATTTATAAAACTGTGCGTAGAATCCTCACTAAAAGTGTATGTGCGCCCGAAAGCCAAAAATGAACCAGCCAGAACCTGCGCAAATTTCCCTTTATAAACCCAGTCAGAGGAAGATTGGGTGCACACGTGTCTCCACCCCGAAATATATATATCTGGAGCTTACAAGGCCTTGTTTTACTGTGCATATCCTCATCTGCATATCATTTGCATATGCATATTCATCCATGTGATACCATGTTTAACGGTACAACATTATGAAATCACATCTCATAAAAAATATTGTAACTTATTTTTAAGTGTTTTTTTAAGCCTAATGTAAGTGTTTAACCATTAAAGAGAATGGTATATTTAATCTAAAAGTGTATATCAGATGTAAAACATAGTTTAAATCATTCTTTTATGTATTTAAACTGTTATTGTGAACATGCACTGTATTTATGATTAGGCTTCAAAATGAATATTCAAGTGGTTTTCCTTTACTGCCGTCAGTCCCTCAGATCACCAATGGTGTCGCCAAACTGCTCCGTCTCCTGAATGTTTGTATGCATTGATCAGAGTTCGCCTAAATTTTCCCATCACTTTTGTTTTTATAAATCACAGCTCAAGCATGGGAAGTGGCGTACGGCTCATTCAGGGCCTGTTTTGTGCGATGCAACGGTTATAAATGAGGCCCCTGGTCTATGACAAACAAAGAGAAGTTGTTTGCATGAACTTACTGAGTTTTTGCATCATAATCTCTCCGGATGCAGGGTAGTTGAGACGGCGGGCAAACTCAGGGCAGTACCACACCAAAAGCTCCTGGTCTGCAGGAATAGCCTTGACGGTGTAGAAATAGATGTTCATCCCGTTTTGGCAGGCGGCAAGATTCTGCTCCTGCTGGGAATGAGCTGGATTCACATAACGCATCCAGTTACTCTTCTCCTCGTCCAGTCCGTCCACAAAATGGCAGAACTCTCCATTTGAGTATATCTACAAAACATAAAGAACAAAATGAAGATGAGACGCAATTAAAATCTTCGGTTCTCAAGTCCCCCAGGGTGTTTCTCATGTCTATGAAACAAATGAGTGGGATTTGCTCTTATAAAGTCACAGAGTGAGTCAGCAAACTCCCCCGCACTAATATTCACAGTCTCTCCAACAGTCCGAGGACTCGTCTGAAGTTTGTTAAGGGGGACGCCTGTCTCAGTATGAGGTTTACACTAAGCTTGTAAGTTCCAGGAACACTTTCAGACGTCACAAACAAGGTTTCCCTCTGAAACGTCAACACTGAACTTCCTCTTCTGCTTGAACAACTCTCACCAGTGACTGTGTAATCACCTGTCTTGCACCATATGGTGAAGGACTGACAGTAACTGAGGAAAGAATGATATCAATGCTGTTTCTAGTAGGTAAAGACCAGAGTTGTTCCGCTTGGGGATCTTAGATTTGGCAGCAATATAGAAGTGACAGAAAATAAGACTAGAGCGGGGTGACTTTGCACTTTCTGACAGTAACTCAGGAAAGAATGCATAACATGTCCCCAAATTACATTGCTGACCTTTTGGGGGTTTACATATCAAGGAAGGACATTAAGGTCAACGAACCAATTTATGCTGGTGGTCCCTTATTCTAAGAAGAAGTCAAAGGGGGACTGAGCTTTTTCACTTGTGGAACAGTCTTCCCCTTCATATCTGGCAAGCTCAAACAATAGAGATTTTTAAGCCTCAGTTGAAAACTTAGCTTTTAGTCAAAGGTATTCTGTTCATTGAAGTAATAACTTATTTTATATAGTTTTTTTCTCTCTATACTAATCTCACTGTACAGTTGTGTGTCTAAGAGTGTGTAGTCATGCCTTCATTTGCTAGGCTTGGTAAATGTTTTTATATAAATGTATGTTTTAATTGTTGCTTTAACTGTGAAGCACTTTGGGCAACAAAGTTGCTATTAAATGTGCTACATAAATAAATAAAAGTTGAAGTTTCTCTGTGACGACAGCTGCACGTCACAGATGAGTGAGGGGAATGGTAGTGGCAGAATAATACTTATATTTACAGCAGCAGAACTGAAGAGTCATTCAGCACTTCCCGGTCCCACACACTGCACAGTCAAATAAAGATGAGCAAATCGCTGCACTCTCAGTCAGTGCAGTTCCCAAAACAGCAGATCTTTACTCAGCAGTTTCTGATCGCGCTGAGAATATAAACTCACTGCTTCTGTAACCATCCAGCCCATGATGTCACGCAGGAAGTCAGTCAGTGGAACAGGAAGTGACCCGCTATTTTTTTTTTTACTTGTCCGCTTCTACTTTTATTGAAAGCTTCTGAAACAAAACAACTCACCCGCCAGAAGTACTTCCTGTTGGCATCTTTGGGGACATTTTCTGCAGTGTAACTTTCTCCCACAAGGGGGCCGAAGCGTGTGCCTTTGGGGATGTATTCTCTGCTTACTACACCAATGACCTGGTCAAAAAAAAAAACAGGTGGTTAAGAAAGAGGTAGATGACCTTACACTTTAAAAAAAATCTTGGGTTGTTTTTTCTACCCAAATCCTGGGTTGAGCCTTTTGGGTAATTTTTTAGGTTATTTTTCAGTATTTTTTGGTAGTTTCTGTTGCCCAGCTCCTGGGTCAGATGTAACAACCCAGTGTTTAGGTAGTTTTCTTGTTTTACCCAGATCTTGTGTCAGACATAAAAACCCAGAGGTTGAGTTATTTATCTCTGCTTACTACACCAATAACCTGGTCAAAAAACAGCAGGTAAACAGGTGGTGGAGAAAGAGGTAGATGACCTTAACAGTTCAGTATCTTAGGTTCACGTTCAAATCATTTTCTGATTCATTGCTAGCATCATGATATTAGTGTGTGTGTGTGTGTGTGTGTGTGTGTGTGTGTGTGTGTGTGTGTGTGTGTGTGTGTGTGTGTGTGTGTGTGTGTGTGTGTGAGAGAGTGAGGGAGAGAGAAAGAGGGGTAATTAATTGGCAGTCAGCCAGATGTGCGCACTTGAAAGACACAGAGCCATGCGTCTCTTCAACCGTCAGCTCTCCTGACTGCCACGGGAAGTGAAAGGTCATCAAGGTTGTGTCCTCAGGCTGAGAGAGAGACGACTCGTTTGTCCCGCTTCACCTCTGATTAACCGCACAGACACTTCTGGCCAGAGCGCCAGAGCTTAACCTCTCCATACAACACCGAATCACACAGGTGCGTTATATTAATAAAGCCTATTAGGGCAGGCTTTACAAGTTTCTAGTTCAAAATGGTGATACACTGTAAAAAAAGAAATACATTTACAGTAATAAAATGGTTGCCAGAAATTTACAGTAAAAAATACGGTAGCAACATTTTAGGTTTTACAGACTTAACTTAAATTTACTGTAAATAACCGTATTTCATTATCTGATATAATGTTAATTTGCTAACTTATTGAAGTAGTAATATCTGTTTTGTACTATTGTAATACACTGACATCCACCAATCACAGCGGTGATGAGAGTCACATGATGAACCAGAGCTCATCACAAGCAGAGAAAGTTAATATTAATACATAAAAGCTGCACTGTGTCATTCACACACACACACACTAAAGACCATCATGGTAACACACGTGAAATTAAATTTAAAATACAATAAACATTAATTTAACAACATTAAATGTAACATAAAACCCCAATGTACATAACTGATTAGAAAAAACTATGAAGAAACAGTTATTTCACCAAAAATATTTCAAATGTGAAGGTTTTTTACTGTAAATTATACAATGACTTGTTCTTTGTCACGTCCAAAATAAGTTATTCACCGTATATAGAACGGAAACTTTCTGTTAACCAAATAACAGTTTTCACCGTAGCATTTTTACAGTCTTTTACCTTTAAAATCACTTTTTTTTTTTTTTTTTTTTACAGTGTATGAGTTTGATACTTTAAATACTTCGTTTGGATCTATGCACCTCGCTTCAACTCCTCTAAAGAGCGATTACAAGCACTCATTAAACGCAGTCTCTCATCATGGTAATCTCCCACATGACTTCACTCACTCTCTTCCTGTTTGAACCTCAGGTGTTTCTTGAAGAAAGAGGGCGAACTCTTTATCAGCTCATAAGTACGTGCTCACAGGAAGAGATAAGACAGACAGAGCAATTGATGAAAAAATCCATAACCCTGTTCTTATTGATCTACAAACACTTTGAAAATAAGAGAAGCTTAATCCCATTCAAAGCGTCAGCCGTCATTAGCGCAGGAAAGGTGGAAAGTAGTGTGTTTGTGGATTGTGGTGGACACAGACATGGAGATAAAACCGGTTTGATAGATGGCAAAAGATCTCGCCTCTCAACTTTTGCACTCTGCTTGAGGAGCTTGTCATGCGGTGCGCTGATGTATGGATGTTTGTGTTAGCCGAGTGACAATGCGAGTTGGGAATTATTAAGCACACACACAGACATAGACAGGGAGGTTTTTTTTGTCCTGACAGTGCAGATAAAGAAGATTAATACCAGGTGTGTGATCAGTAGGTGTGGCTTCATGGAGATGCCGTTTAAACAAAAAATCACAACCATTCAAAGTTCTTGCAGTTTGATAATGTGACACTCTCTCCGTTTGCTTGTGTTGTGAGCAGATGGCATGCAGTTGTAACCTGATTTCAGAGAGCTGGCCTGGAGTGTGATGCCGCTGCGTACCTCTTTGGCGTGTGCCGGGTGTTTGAAGGCCAGGTTTCTGGGCAGGGACGCCTCGGCCCGCGTGTTCTCCACCGGACCCTCCCAGGTGTGGTCCTTTACCACGTATGTGCACTTCTCCTCAAACTCTTCCTCCGTCCATTTTGTCATGTCTGCATCCTCCACATCCATCTTGAGCTCCTCATTGTCGGTGGTGTAGGGCGCTCCCTCAGTAGTCAACATGGCCGAGCTGTGATGAGAAGCAGCCTGAGGAAAAGAGACGTGTTGACTCCTAGTCTATGTGAGAGCTAAACGTTATCTAGGTAAAGAGCAAAGGTCGAACTACATGAATGCTCTTTTTCTATGAAACATGTATGATACACAAATATTCTCAAATAGACAAGAAATTAATTCAAAATTTAGTTTTTGCCTAATTTTTTAGTGAAACTTTACTTTCTCTTCTGGTGCTGTTTGGTCATTTAAACATATAATTCTGTAACTTTTTTTAAGTCCACTTTTTTAAACTTTTTTCCTTCAGCAATAATCTGCCAAGTGTCGTCTTTAAAAAAACATCAAACTTCAGTCTGTCGCTCTAAAGCATTCAAGATTTACCAGTTTAAGTTGGAAATATCATTTTCAGGTCTGTGCTCAAAAAGTGAATAAATGGATTATAAATACAGTGAAACTATAATTCAGTACCATTAAATCCCCTAAAAATATTAAATAAAAAACATTATCAAACTAAGATATAGTACATTCATTTCATTGAAAAACAAAATCTGTAATTTTTCCACGCGAAGAGCACAGAGGATTAAAGCCTTTAAATATATAATGCATTTAATTATGCACCTTATAATGCATTGTATGGTCTCATGAATAATTGTAACCACAGTTATACTATATTACAATACTTATGTTACGCCTTGAGAAAGTGTAATCTATGAAAACGCACGACAAACAACACATTTCAGATGTAATAAGAAATCTGCATTTTAACTTTGCTTACAACCATTAATGAAAAAATATAATGTAATATGAAAACTTTTAGAATGCATTATAAATAAAGTGTTCCCGAACTGTCTTTCAACAAAGAGAAGCTTAAGTGCTCCTTAAAGTAAATAAAAGACATCCTGAGCTGAACTGATCACAATCTCTCTTCTAGTGTCCTACTCTTCATTTCTGTCCATCAACTATCCCTCGCTCCCCGTGTTCTTCCCGGAGGGACAAAACAGTCACAACTGGAGGAAAACAGAGGAAGGAAGTCCGTCTACTTCTGAATGTGGCTAAATGTGGAATCAGAGGAACCATCAATCCGTCCCAGAGAATGTGTGTGTGTGTGTGTGTGTGAGACAGAGAGAAACAGAAACAAAATAGGAGAAACGTTTTTCCACTGGGACGCAAAGTGATACAATCAATCCTCAACCATTCAAGCCCAAATACGTTCAATTCTCAACCACAACTCTTTTTTAAACCTCTTAAACAATTAAAAGTGCATTCATGGAAACTTTTTTCGTTCCTATAAACTACAAATGTTCACCGTTCTATAATTTGTATTAAGTTATAAAGTTCACTGAATTAGTCAATTTTCACGTTTCAGAAAAGACAGCCACTTCTAAAGTAAAAAAGTTGTTTGGTGGATATTTTATGTTGTAGTTGAGCAATTTCTATTATACTAGTATTTTGTACTATTTTTTTTATACAAGAGAAGATCAGAAAACAGTAGTTTTTATGTTAGAAAGTCGTAGGACAGCTGTTAGAACCAAAACTCATAGTGAAACTCAACATTAACAAACATGGGAATCAGATGTACGCATACTAAATATAAAGACCGCATATGCAACTATATCTAAAACATTACTTTTAGGTGAAATCATTAAAATACATTTAGTTTAAATACATTATATATATATATATATATATATATATATATATATATATATATATATATATATATATATATATATATATATATATATATATATATATATATATATATATATGCATCCAACCAATAAATACAGAAGATACAAAATTGTTTTAAATGAATTAAAATAAATAGAAATGACTACACTCATAGCAAAGAACAAAAAAAAAAAAAAATTAACTAGAAAGCCCCAATAAAACAGTTCACAAGCTTCACAACAAACAATTACACCGCATGTAATTAACAACCTCTAAACAACTAAATAAGCTCTAAACATTTAATTAATGAAATAATAGAAAGAGTTGATTGTGATGTTAAAACGCATTCTTGCCTACCCACAGAAATAAAATCAGAGAAATGTCACTTACCAGGACGCTCTGGTCCCAGCCACACATAGAGGCTGTGTGTGATCTCTCCCCTGAGTGTGTGTGTGTGTGTGAGTGTGTGGGACAGGTGCAGCTCTCAGTTCTCCGTCTCGTCCCACTGCTAGTCCAGATGGTAATGACTTCTCCTGCGAGTGCCTGAGATTCACTGACTAACTGAGCATGTTTGACTGACTTGTTGAAGCCACTTTGGCCCCGCCCCTGACTCCTCCCACACCAGTGTCACTGACTCCGCCCCCAGAGGACATGATCTAACAATCACTCTACTGCCACTCTCACACACACACACACACACACACACACACACAGAGATACACTCTCTCACACACACACATACACACACACAGAGATACACTCTCTCTCACACACACACACACACACACACACACACACACACACACACACACACAGAGATACACTCTCTCACACACACACATACACACACACAGAGATACACTCTCTCTCACACACACACACACACACACACAGAGATACACTCTCTCACACACACACATACACACACACACAGATACACTCTCTCTCTCTCACACACACACACACACACGCCTATTGTTTTCATTTGAAGACAGTTATAAATATTAAACTCTAACCCTAACAAAAAACTTTCTGCAGTTTTACCATAAAAAAACATTTTCACAATTGAGGACACCCCCCCCCCACACACACACATTATTCAAGCAAAAAATAATAATACAAAAAATTAAATAAAATAATAATAATTTAAATAATTTAAAATGTACTCTTTCATAACCTTTTCATTTTACTATAGCCTTTTACTATAAAACATATGAGTGCACTTATAATCCTTGAATAAAAATAATTCTGTTCCTTCCCTTTTCTTTCTTTCTTTCTTTCTTTCTTTCTTTCTTTCTTTCTTTCTTTCTTTCTTTCTTTCTTTTTAATTCTAGACACATGAATCCAGAGGGAATTGTTTTGTCCAACACATTGTTCAGTCCCACTTCTGTGATGCCAGGAGTCCGCGTGTGTGTGAGACGCATATAGCGAGGTGTGTGTGTGTGTGTGTGTGTGTGTGTGAGACACACAAAGTGAGATGTGTGTGTGTGTGTGAGAGGCACAGAGCGAGGTGTGTGTGTGTGTGAGACGCACAGAGCGAGGTGTGTGTGTGTGTGAGACGCACAGAGCGAGGTGTGTGTGTGTGTGTGTGTGTGTGTGTGTGTGTGTGTGTGTGTGTGAGACGCACAGAGCGAGGTGTGTGTGTGAGACGCACAGAGCGAGGTGTGTGTGAGGAGGAAAGTGGACATGTCTCAGCGTCTCGCTCTCCTGAGAAGGAAGGATGTCCTGTGACGGAGACTCGTGACGGACGCGTTTACTCGGACACCACTGACGGCCCTGTTCCTCTTTTACACACCCTTCACACTGTTCCCACACTGCCCTCATTCTGGAGAGCGCTCCCACACACTCACACAACAGATCTGTGGACACTACCAGTCAAACGTTCCAGATCCATACGATTTATAATGTTTTTACAGTATGTCTCTTCTGCTCACCAAGGCTGTATTAAACCAGTTGTGTTCTATGTGAATATCTAGTAAAGTGTAATTTATTCCTGTGATCAAAGCTGATCTCAGCATCATTACTCCAGTCTTCAGTGTCACATGATCCTTCAGAACTCAGGAGAATATGAGGATCTGATGCTCAAGACACATTTATGATTATTATCAGTGTTGAAAACAGTTATTTACATTTTTATTTCAGGATTCTCTGATGAATAGAAAGTTGAAAATAACAGCATTTATCTGAAGTAGCAGCTTTTGTAACATTAAACTCTACCGTTCAAAAGTTTGGGGAGAGTACGAATTTTTATTTTATTTTTTGGGGGAAGAAATAAAAGAAATCAATACTTTTATTTATCAAGGATGAATTAAATTGATCAAAAGTGGCAGGAAAGACATTTATAATGTTACAAAAGCTTCTACTTCAGATAAATGCTGTTATTTTCAACTTTCTATTCATCAGAGAATCCTGAAATAAAAATGTAAATAACTGTTTTCAGCACTGATAATAATCATAAATGTTTCTTGAGCATCAGATCCTCATATTCTCCTGGTTTCTGAAGGATCATGTGACACTGAAGACTGGAGTAATGATGCTGAGATCAGCTTTGATCACAGGAATAAATTACACTTTAAAATAGAAAACAGTTATTTGAAATCGTCATAATATCTCACAATGTTACTGTTTTTTGTATTTTTTATCAAATAAATACAGCCTTGGTGAGCAGAAGAAAAACATTACTTGATGACTTTCAAAAACATAATGTAATTCTCTTGTTGGTTTGGTCAAAACGGAGAAGAAATGAAAGCCAAAGGCCCTCATTACACACACACACACACACACACACACACACACACACACACACACACACACACACAGACGAGGAGTTGACCACATCACACACAGCCCACTGTTTCCTGGCAGAAGACTGGCCAGAAGAGTGCATTAGCCCAGAACCCCCCGACCCGGCCCACAGCGGTTACAGCCACCGGCACACGCATCATCTACAGCATATCATATTCCTGGCTTAATTCAGCATGGGTGACTAATATGACTAATTGTTCTAGATTCCTGTGCGTGATACTGCTGTCCACTATACCATGCAGACGGTGAAGCGCATCTTTTTCTCGTTGGCCTTCAGTCACACGCGATTTTATTAATGAAAATGAAGCTTTTTGAAAACGCAGTTTTCGTGTTGTAGTGTGTGGACTGTGGAAACGTACGTTTAGTCATGTGACGCATATTGTACCAATAGAAATTGATGTTTATAGTGATGTTGTGCCTGTTATATTCACTCTCACACTGTTGCTAAAATATGTGACTTCACACACTCTTCATATCACAGTCCTGCACAGATGACAGAAAGCTCAGTCACATTCGCTTATCATGAGCAGTGTCAGCGCTTTAGACATATAAGGGTGAGTGAGAGCGGGGCGATCAGTGAATGATGAGATATTGCTAAATAAAATGATCCTGTCAGAAGAATATTTATTTTCCGTCTGTATCATCTCAGTGAGCTTTTGAGGGTTTACGCATGCGCAGTAAAGGTGAATTTAGCACTTTCAGGCGTTTTCCAAAAGTTTCTCATCCGCACTGAAACGTTGGGAAACGCCTGAAAACACTAGTGTGGACGAGAGCGTTTTCAAAGGAGAATGTTTTCAAATGTATCGGGATTAATGTAGACGTAGCCTTCACCTCTAAACAGCAGAGCTGAACCTGCGAGAGAACAGAGTCTGTCAGCCCCAGATCCGCTGTAAGAGCCTTGAAGCCCATAAAAGGTCTGAAGCCTCCAGGGCTTGATCACACACACACACACCTTCTCTTTCTCTGGTCGAGTCGAGGCCAGGGGGCAGGGAGGACTCGCAACTCTGAAGTCACATTCAAATGGACCTTTTTACTGTCTATTTAAAGGGTTTAATGTGCCCTGAAAGAAAACCAGCTGAACAATAGTGGGCAGAGGATCATCAACAGCACTGTTAGTTTTACAGAGAACTCATAACATACCCTCCCCACAGAGGAGAAGAGGAGAGGAAGAGACGGAAGAGGAGAGAAGAAGAAGAAGAGGAGAGGAGGAAGAGAAGAGAAGAAGAGAAGAGGAAGAAGAAGAGAAGAGGAAGAAGAGGAAGAGAAGAGAAGAGGAAGAGAAGGAAGAAGAAGAGGAAGATAAGAGAAGAAGAGGAAGGGAAGAGAAAAGGAAGAAGAGAGGAGGAAGAGAAGAGGAAGAAGAGGAAGAGAAGAAGAAGAGGAAGATAAGAGAAGAAGAGAGGAGGAAGAGAAGGAAGAAGAAGATAAAAGAATAAGAGAAAGGGAAGAGAAGGAAGAAGAGAGGAGGAAGAAAAGAAGAGGCAGGGAAGAGAGGAGGAAGAGAGGAGGAAGAGAATAAGAGAAAGGGAAGAGAAGGAAGAAGAAGAGGAAGATAAGAGAAAGGGAAGAGAAGGAAGAAGAGAATAAGAGAAAGGGAGGAGAAGGAAGAAGAGGAAGATAAGAAGAAAAGAGGAGGAAGAGAAGAGAA
>CM060631.1:35150667-35153167 GCA_030578275.1 Meda fulgida | reverse complement strand
AGTTATGTTGACTATTTAAATAAGGCCCAACCATTGGGTTTGACTGTATTAACGGTTACACACACACACACACACACACACACACACACACACACACACACACACACACACACACACACACTCTCTAGCTGCAGTTATGTTGAGTTGATAATAGAGTCCATGTTGAATGAGTTTGCCCCGCCGGCACACACACTTCCCCTCCTCTACGCGTCTCAGATCTTTACACGAAACAGACATAGTGTTCCTGTACACAACCTACACACACACACACACACACACACACACACACAAACATCTCCCCATCAAAGCAACAGAGAAAAGTGTGTAGGATGAACAAAGTCAGTAATCACATGCTCTTCTCTTTACTCTCCAGTGACTTCATCAACATTCAGGGGAAACCGCTTTAAGAAAACATTTAACTGTTTAATAAGATCTGATTAGCAAAAGATGATCAGAACAAGAAACCTTTACCTCATGGAGTCAGAGTGTTTATCTGAACACACACACACACACACTCATACAGACACACACACTCATGCAGACACACACACACACATACACATACAAACACAGACACTCATGCAGACACACACACACACACACACACACAGACACACACAGACACACACACACAGACAGACACACACACACTGGGGAGGCAGTGGCTCAGTGGTTCATGTATGTTGTCTACAAACCGGAAGGTTGGTGGTTCAATCCCTGGTTCCACCTGACCAAGTGTCAAGGTGTCCATGAACAAGACACCTAACCATGGCGCCTTATATGGCTGACACCGCCGTCGGTGTATGAATGAGTGAGTGAATGGGTGAATGTGAGGCAAAATGTAAAGCGCTTTGGTGGCCATTGGGTCTGTGAAACCGCTATATAAATGCAGTCTATTTACCATTTACACACACACACACACAGACAGACAGACCCGCCAGACACATACAGACACTCACACACACACACACACATACAGGCACACTGACACACACACCCTGTGAATAAGTGTGTGAATGTTAGGAAATATTTAGTTTGGATCTCTGCCACAAGACTCTGGTGTCTGCACATCTCCCCTGCAACAAGAGTGTGTGTTTTGCAGTGGATTCACAAAAAAATCAAAGGCTATTATTTATTATTTTTAGGGAAGCTATTATTAATAACATTTAAGAATAATGGCATTCATTAACTAAAACCCCAACAGACCCCCCTGACATAGACCCGCCAGCGCCACCTAACCCCAACAGACCTCCCCAAAATAGACCCGCCAGCGCCATCTCCACCCAACCCCAACAGACCTCCCCGACAGACCCGCCAGCGCCACACAACCCCAACAGACCTCCCCGACATAGACCCACCAGCGCCAGCTCCACCCAACCCCAACAGACCCCCCCGACATAGACCCGCCACCCAACCCCAACACACCCCCCCGACATAGACCCGCCACCCAACCCCAACAGACCCCCCCGACATAGACCCGCCAGCGCCACCCAACCCCAACACACCCCCCAGACATAGACCCGCCACCCAACCCCAACAGACCCCCCCGACATAGACCCGCCAGCGCCACCCAACCCCAACAGACCCCCCCAACATAGACTCGCCAGCGCCACCCAACACCAACAGACCCCCCCGACATAGACCCGCAGTGGATTCACAAAACAAATCAAAGGCTATTATTTATTATTTTTAGGGAAGCTATTATTAATAATGACATTCATTAACTAAAATATATAAGATAAAAATAGAAGTATTATGGCTTTTTGAAATTGAGTGTATTGTGTACAGAAGGAATATTGCCATCTGCACCCTTTTTATTCAAATATTATTACAAATGAGTTAAAGATGTGGAAGTCATATTGCATTTTTTTTATTGCAAGTTAACTAAACAGTGTAGCTTATACAAGGTAAAAAATCAATGAAATATATACACACACACAAAAGGAAGACGTAAACGGAACACATAAAAAAGGAGAAAAAACAGCTAAATATAAATGTATCGATATAGTGATGTATGCAGGTACATTGGTAAGTTAAAGCAATGGGATATTTTAGTGATATAGATAGAGGCAATTTGAGAAATTCATAGTAATTGTAATAGAGTAGAAGTAGAAGTTGTATTCATACTACTACTAATAATAATAATTGTAACAAAAATAATAATTGTAGCGGTAGCAGTGGCAACAAAGCATTCATGATAATGATAGTAGGAGTAGTGGTAGCACTGTAATTTATAATAATAATAATAATAGTAATTATAATAAAACATATAGATCAGTCAATAAAATTATTGTAGATATAAACTATTCTCTAGGCCTGGGAGCCACTCTACCACTGCCAGCGAGCACAACCATAGACCCCCCCCGACATAGACCCGCCGGCGCCATACAACCCCTACAGACCTCCCCGACATAAACCCGCCAGCGCCAGCTCCACCCAACCCCAACAGACCCCCCCCCCCGATATAGACCCGCCAGCACCACCCAACCCAAACAGACCT
>CM060631.1:35110667-35138167 GCA_030578275.1 Meda fulgida | reverse complement strand
TTCGGCAGATCACGCAGACAGAAGCTCACAGGAACAATAGAGCTGCGATGCCTGACCCCTGACTGACGCTCTATTCCTACCTCACAGGTCAGAGGTCAGCAGCCCTTCGCTACACTTTTAGAGCCAATAAAACTGAAACCGAATCCACGACTCAAGGTGAACCAGAAGCGGCGAAGACGACAGAGATAAATGTCGACAGTCAAAACTCCTGGGCTTAAACTTCTGTTGTGTTTCGCAGTGAATCACTGACACCTGTGGCAGCAGCAACTGCTGTGTGTGTGTGTGTGTTTATGTGTGTGTGTGCGTGTGTGTGTCACCGTATTGTTCTTCTGCTTAGTATTTCACTCCTGATTAAAGCTGCAAACTCTAAAGCGAGTTGAACAACTGTGTCAGCAGCGTGTGTGTGTGTGTGTGTGTGTGTGTGTGTGTGTGTGTGTGTGTGTCTTTGCGTTTCATACAGGGATTCATCATTCTGCAGTGATGTGTGTGTTCATTGGCTCTCCTTACAGAAATGCTGAAGCCATCGAGACGGATGCAGGACATGATGAATGTTTCATATGTAATGCAACCGTCAAGAGGAGGTCACACACACACACACACACACACACACACACACACACACACACACACACACACACACACACACACACACACACACACACTGGCAGTAAAGAATTTGAGGAGGGAAGGTTTTGACACAACTAATATCATCTCTTAATATAATCTTCTCACAGCAGCAATATGTTATCCTGTCAGATTCTTCAGGAAATCATCCAGGAATTAAACACACACACACACACACACACACACACACACACACACACACACACTGACAGCCGCTTATTACCCCTAAGTGATAAAGTCACTGTGAGGGTCTGATTAGCCTGCAACAGATGGAGCTGCAGTCATCAGCCTTATTGACTACTGTGTGTGTGTGTGTGAGTGTGCGTGTGTGTGTGTGTGTGTGTGTGTGTGTAGCCTCAATGATGCTGTATTGCTACCATGGGAAATCTCTCTTCTTTTCCTCAAGTTTCCAGTTCAATTACTGTGCAAAGTTTATTCATTATGAAAGAAGAATACATGAGAAGAAATGTTCTCGTCCGACAGTCAAATCACTCATTTTACTGAATATTAAGTGTAATGAAAGCTAACAATAACCAGGCTGTTATTCATAAAACTACTAACGTATCACGAAATTAATCTGGTCCTCCAATCCGAAATTCTCGACTCTACGGAGACACACAGCTTTGTGGTTATGAATCAAAATTTCCTATGTGTTATTAATTTGTGGCCAGCATTTATCATCTGTTCATTTCTTTAAGTGTTGTACTCATTTGTTCCATTGATATAATTTAGTTATCGGAAAATATTTAGCCTTTTATTTATAATTTAGCATAATTTAGTCTAATAAGTCATGCCTGACCATAAGTTGCACCGGGTCAAAACGGCACTGTTTAGAAGGAGAAGAAAAAGCATGGCTGTTTAAGGCACATTTTATTATTACATTCAGAAATGTATTATTACATTCTTATGCGTAATGTGAGTAAGTGTGTGTGTGAGTGTGTGTGTGTGTGTGTGTGTGTGTGTCAGTGTGTGTGTGCACAACACAAATTATCGTACCTATGGCAACATCGCAGGTCCAAAGCTATTGAGATTATTCTCAATAATAATACATTTCCTTCCCCTTCACCCACTATTAATGACACCAGTAACGTGTATAAGTATTACATGGACAAATGTCAATCACTCCCGTCTCACATACTGGCCACGCCCCCTTGGTCCACCAACATAGAGACAACTGCTCTAGCACATTACCCATCCACTGCTCTTTTTACTTTTGACGAAGTAGACAAGGTTCTGACCCACCTGCCAAATAACAAAGCCTGTGGATATGATGGAGTAAAATATGAGACCTTGAAAACCAAAAAATCCTGGTCCACCCGTATACTCACCTGTATGTTTAACACCTGTTTGATTAATGGGAAAGTACCAGATTCATGGAAGGGGGCCCTTGTCCATAGAATTCCAAAGAAAGACAATATCCCAAGTGATCCATCTACATGGAGAGACATATCTCTCCTCTCCACTGTTTATAAGGTGTTTATGAAATGCCTGCTTGCCCGAATCCTTTCATGGCTTGTGGATGCAGGCATCCTCTCACCCAAACAGAAAGCCTGTATAAATAGACAGGGTATGAACGAACATGTGTTCTGCCTGAAAACTGGAATTGACGATTTCAAACATGAATCATGTAAACTCTATATCGTATTCCTGGACTTCAGAGATGCCTTTGGGACACAAATTGTTGCTTAATGCATTAGAGGAGATCCATCTACCTCAGCCCTTTGTGGACATCATAACGGATGTGTACAGAGGATCTTTTCTGCAAGTCATCTGTGGTAAACAACTTACAAAACCTATACCTCTCGAGGTGGGGATTAAAACAGGTTGCCCATGGAGTGCTGTTAACTTCATTCTGGCTATCAATCAGTGGATGAAATGGATCTGTCAGTGTGCACCATCACAGATCCCCAAACCCTGTCCAGGGGTACGCTGACGATGTTGAGGTGTCTTCTAGGGAGGAGAACGTCATCCAAAATATGCTAGCCAGAACGGATGAATTTCTTCAATGGTCAAAGTTGGAGGTGAAACATACCAAATGTCCAGCATTTTACGAACGGCGAAGCGGTGGAAATCGGTGGTACAAATCTAAATCTGATAACCCCCCCTCCTTTAAAATAATGGGACAGCCTATCAGGGTCTACTCTCGTCATGAAACATACACCTACCTTGGACATAAATTCAACATTGCAGGTGAGTGGGGTGAACAGGTACAGGAGTTATCCTGTGCCTTTAAGAACAGGATCGATCTGATCGATTCCTCACCTCTACCTGTAGTCATGAAACTGGAGGCCGTTAGAGAAGTAGCTCTGGCAAAGATACAACATCTCTTTGCAAACATTCACATCCCACAAAATGTCCTACGGGACATGAATAATAAAACAGTTGAAGCTGTCAGGAAATGGCTGGGACTGAATTCACATTCCACTAGAGACATAATCTTCCTCACACTCAAGGAAGGGGGTCTGGGGGTCCCAAATGTGGAATGGACGTACTCCACTACAAGACTAACACACCTCATCAGCCTGGCCGGACTTAAACGACTTGTGTAATAGATTGGCAGTTAAACTACAGTGGACACAAAGCAACTCACAAACTGCACCAGAGGTATCTGACGCAGTGGTCACTGACCCATCTGTTACTGTGAAGGTCTGCCACAATGAGACACAACACACACTACAGAGCGCAACAGCAAGAAGATCTTTAATGAACATCAAACAGATGGACACAAAACTACACTGGACTGGACTAAAAATGCAGGGAAAACTGGCATGCCTTGACTTTGCTGACCATTCTACCTCTCATTCTATGTACAGAAATGCTGCAATAGGGGCGGATATTCTTTACTTCACTGTCAAGGCCAGACTTCAGGTGTTACCAACCAGATACAACCTAGCATTATGGTACCCTGAAAATTACTATCCACACTGCATAATGCATTCTAACTCTGATCACCTTGAATCAGTTGCCCATATTGTAAATGGCTGTAATATGTATAAAGGGTTATACACAACACGCCATGACCGTATTGTAGATCTCATTGCAAGTGCTGTTCAAAACATATTTCCAAAAAATATGCCTATGTATAAACATTCACGAGTAATACCGGACTGGTTTAAGAGTTCTGATGATTTGTTTCAAAACATCCCTAACACCCCTGACGTTGTGCTCATAGATACAGATAGAAGGGAGGTGTTAGTCCTTGAAATAGGTTGTGTTTTTGATTTGTATATGGACATTGCCTTTTTGGAAAAAATTACTAAATACCAAACCCTCCTTGCAAAGATCAGTGACCTAGGCTATGCATGTAAGTTGGTGGCATTGATATTTGGCAGCCTGGGACATGTCCACAAATCGGCTGTTAGTGGACTGAGACTGGCAGGGCTACCAAAAGGAAAGTCTAAACAGCTGGCAAAATTTTGCTCTATATCTGCTGCAATAGGCAGCCTTGCTGTGTGGCGTAAGCGATGTTTTATGTACCCCTGAGTGTCGAAGCTGTGTTATCTCTGAAATATTTGAACCCTTTTTGTAAGAAATTTGATTGGTGGATTCAAATAAAGAAATCAAATGTGTGTGAGTGTGTGTGTGTGTGTGTGTGTGTGTGTGTGTGTGTGTGTGTGTGTGTGTGTGTGTGTGTGTGTGTGTGTGTGTGTGTGTGTGTGTGTTATGCGTGATCTCCACAGAAAGAATGACGTGGTTTTCGGGAGGATTAACCCTTTATGACGAGCATCAAATATGATATATACAGTCAAACCAACATTATTCAGACAGCTTCAACATTTCTCACATTATCAGTTTATTGGCTATAGTTTAGACAATGGTAGTAAAATATGAGCAGAACAGTTCTCAGATCAGTTGATATTTCACTGGTTTTGTCCGTCCTTCTGTTAGACTCTCACACATGAATTATGATGAATATCTGTCAGCTGGTAAATTTAACTACACAATTAGAGGATACCAGTTTAGCTCCACCAGTGACCAAGCAATGCTTCATGTTGTTCAGTCTGTGTGTAAAAGAGCATCAGCAGTTACAGAAAAACACTGAAGAAAACATGATCAGCTCAAAGTGGCGAATCATCTCTGGTCCCACATGTTTATAATGTTACTGTAGTCACTGTATGAAGAATGATGGGTGTATATAGTGTCCTGCACACACCAGTGAAACTAAATGAGGAATGGTGTCTGAATCATGTTTGGTTTATCTGTGTGTGTTTGAGAGGAAAGGAAGGAGAAGAGAGGAGAGAGTGATGAGACTCTTGCTGACCTTCAGTTGGACTGGACCTTTTCATTAGTGCACGAGACAACTCAAGGATGGGCTCTCGAGATGAATTAGGACGAAGGGCCACAAATTTGTCCAGGACAAGGCCTTCCCTGATTAAAACTCATCTGAGTAGCATCAGCTCCGAAAAACCCCGGCCAATCTGTCTCCGCACAACACGTGTGTGTGTGAGTTAGTGCCAGTGTGTTATGAAGGAGAGGAAGAAGATGTGAAGGAAGGTCACTGGATTTGTTGAACCCAACTTTCGGGGACCTCAAGGAGAAGCAATGATATGTTCAAGAGGAAAGCATCATGTTTTATGCTTGGAAGGTGATCAGACGTTTACACCACACAACATAGCAAACCCTACGAAAAGCAGACAACAGCCTAGGAAATGGAGATTAACCAGACTTAGTGATCACTGTCTCGACACTGGAGACACTATTAGGCTCTTATTTGTTGTACACTGTAAAAAAAAAAAATACAAATTACGGTAAAAAAAAAACGGCAGCTGTGATTGCCGGAAATTTACCGTAAAAAATACGGTAGTAACATTTTAGGTTTTACAGACTTAACTTAAATTTACTGTAAATAAGTGTATTTCATTATCTGATATAATGTTAATTTGCTGACTTATTGAAGTAGTTTTAAAAGAGAAATGTTTCGTCCAATCAGAGCGCACCGCAATGATTGACAACACTTCCAACGAGCCAATGTAGACAGCGCACTGAGAAGACGTGCGCCGGCGACACTGACGCAGTCAGAGACACAGAACGAGCGCGTCAGACAAACAGACGCCCATTGAGTGATCTCTAATTATTCCGCATCAATAAATAGATATTAGAAAAAGAGACTTGAATGCATGTCAAAAGATATAAACTTTTGAGTGAAAGCTGATGTGAATCTTTTGAAGAGCAGACGTCGAAGTGAGAAACGCCGGGGCAGACGAATCGAGAATAATAACCGATTTCTATACACACGGATCACACCAAAGGCACCGCCAAATTATCAACTTATTGAACAAGAACTTGAAATTCTTGCCTGTGAGTTATTATATTATTACTGATTGACATGTACTAGAACTTTTGCAGACTCATTCGAATATCCATCGATACCTGCGGAATATAAATGGTCTGTATTATCCGTAAACGGGATAACACCCCGCTTTTCATCTTCTCCTTTCTACCACGTACACCTGTGCTGCAGCCTGCCGATTCGGGGCGGGGGCTGCACCGTTGTGGCGGAGCCTGCAGCGAGCACGTATTTGTGTTCAGGGTACAGTAATGGGGCGTGGTCACAAATTTGAAATAATACTGTAAAAAATGAAAAGAATTAAGAAAAAAACTCTAAAGTTATAATGAAAGCAGCAAAAATGAGTAGTAGCGCATATCCATAGTTTATAACTATGCCTGAATCTAAGGTAAACTTATATGAATGACAGAGTATTGTTTAATTATCTGTGAAGTATTTTACAAGTTTTTCACTTTCTTCGCACTTCACCATGTAAATTACCAAATTAACTGTAAACATAATGGCACCTTATATATTCTCATTTTAATCATCCTCGTTAGAAGTTCTGATTATTTTTTTTGTGCATATATAGTTAAGAATAAAACATTTATCAAAATCAATAAAAGTATTTTGAAGGTAAACTAAAACTACATACAGTTACATTGTCATCTCTGTATCCAATATGATGCCATGCAACTACTCCAAAAACCAAACTCATACCAGTCCATAACTTTGATATTCAAACAAGAATAATTAGAGTTAAAAGAATATGCACAATAACAGATAATCACCTACATACAAATACTTGCACAACGCACGTACACACACACACCACACACTACACACACACAGTCGCACACACAGAGGCCTACGATGCTTCTGGGAACACAGCCTCTAGTTGATTTGTGTGATATGGTGAGTAAAGTTATACTCAATCTATTTTTACACCACTCATTATTAATCATCACACTAAACGCCACTTCAGAATATAAAAATTGTAAATAAAAATTAGAGCAAAAAAGAAGAGTAGCTTGCATGTACTCCCATGCATGCATGACAGCGGAAAGAAAAATGCTAGAAATCGACGTCAATACATTCGATTTAGTTTACGGCTGGCGGCCCCACCTCGAATCGACTCATCACTTTGCCACTAACCAATGAGAAAGATTGTGGGCTTGCAGTCCCCCCCAGGTGCACCCCCGCCCAAATCTGCAGCTGCAGGACAGGGCTTCTCCCTTCTACAAGGAACTGTTTAACATCCGGACTATAATAATGTCAAAATAAGGGTTGGGTTAGCATTGGAACGTTAGCATTGAACCAAACATAGGAAAGCAGGAACTTAATTTTAAATCTCTGAGACCATAAGGGTATTTTTAAAATTAATTTTCCCGTCTGGTGTTATTTACTAAAAAAACTTGTAAAAAATCAACCCTTTTGTTCCACAGACAATTGATCACATCTCTTTTTTTCAGACAAATTGAACTTTCCGCATATTTGTGTTGGCCATTAATGAGTCACCTGAATGTTGAAATAAGTATGGGACCACAAAGACAAATGAAAAAATAAAACGAAATTAATCACCACAAACAATTTATTGAAATCACACACCAAATAAACAAAAGGCAAGCAATTTCCTCTGGAAAATTGTTTGTTTTTTTTGTCTTGAGTCCCTGGATCACAGGAAATATAACATAATAAATTGAACAAACAAAACTATTTACATTTTTTCAAAAGAAGTCCAGGCTATTTGGCCTCAGGAAAATTCATCACTGTGTTGCCTACCTCAAACAGTTTCCTATCAGAATCACACCAGAGGGCCACAACACAGGCTTTTCAATTCCAGGGGGTGGCCTGTTTGACCTGCCTTGTCTGCTTGCAGTCACACTAATGCGCTTCTACCATAGGAGGCCTACTTGCTTGCTTTCCAGTTTGGTGCTGAATGAGGCTCAGGTACAAGGTCACCGTTTGTTTGCTGGAGGGGGAACAGCAACTGTAACACCCACAGCTTGCTGTCACGATCCTCCCTAAAAAGCCCTGTGGTCATGGCTGTTGCTGTCTTCTTTCTGCACAAACTTCCCTTGTGAAGCAAGTAACCTGTTTGGTCGCTAGCAATTCCAAAAAATGGAAAAAACAGTATCTGATAACAAACAAAGAAAAACGAAATACTACTTTTACAAAACATTATTTTTACATATTTTAGAACATGTATATATTAATATGTATTTTTTTTTTTACTATTACAGTAAATAAAAAACTCAGACAAACAATGGCTGAGAGACAAAAGTGTAAATCCACAACTCTTACTCTCGTAACAAACATAGAAAAACGAATACTACTTTACAGAACTATTTAGTACATATTTATAAAAATTTATATTTTATTATATTAGTTTTTTATTTTAAACTTTTAACAGTAAATAAATAAATGAACTTACTCTTTCAACAGGTCCTAGACCATCCTGGAAATTCCAGTTCCCATCAGTCAACAAGCACTCTTCTCTTCCAGAAAATCCCTCATCGTCCATATGGCAATCAAAAAAGCACGCTTGTTTTTAGATTCCATGTTTCCTCTGACATCCATTATTATCCGTGTATTATTCAAAACTCCGTACCTCTGTGCTCTCTCTGTGCGTCTCTCTCATCTCGCTCCTCGAAAACCACTGTGTCGTGCGTCTCTCTCTCTTCCACCATAGTAGCCTTGGTTCTTGCGTAATGACCACAGATCCAACTGGTGACGGTTCACCTGTCATTGGTCAACAACTCGACGCAAAGCATGACGTAAATATCCAAAATGGCAGCTAGCAATCGAGCTAGCGGCAAAAAATGACGAAAATGTATAAATTCTGGACAATCAAGTGAATACAACTTGGATATATAGCTTTTGGGATTTAATGCCTGAAACCACTCTGAAAGGACGCACAAAGTTTCCAGCTGGATAGAAAACCTTCTTAAAGGCTAGAAAGACACCAAAGACACCCCCGTGACGGCTAACTCGTTTAGCTTTCCTGCTGCAAAAAACGGTAAGAAAAATCGATCAAATTTCATAAAATAATAAATATTTATCGGCTGGAGTCGAGTGGCGTCGTGGACGATGCCGTCGTTTTTAGTTAATCGTATAGCCAGCAACCGAACGTCGCAGTAAGCATTTGAAAAATGTTGGGTTGTGCAGACATTGTTCTACTTGCCAAATAGTATACATCCCTTATCAAAACATTTATTAACTGCCTTATCAAAACAGTATTTCCTACAGTAATTACTGCAGAAATTAGGCTACTGCACCTCAACACAGTTGTAGTACTCTGTAAGTGCAATAATTTGGATCGGAAACACTGGATCATAACAAATACTTTCAACAGTGTATACCACAGTATACTTAGTATACAAGGAGCATTTAATTTACAATCAGACACATAGTTCACAAGGTTTCCCTTATTTACACACTAAATTACAGCAAATGGCTGAATATGGATATTTCAGTAAAGACACAGACCATTTATTTTACGTACAAACTTAAAACTTTATTGTCCGCAGAATGAAAAATACAATGTAAAAAAATTTAAAAAAAAAACTTGTAAATACAAACTCCAACCTAAGTTATATCATCAAACTATACAAATATCAAATAAACTCCATCCAAACAAACTAAAAATTTGTGGCATTACTTCTTGTTATAGAGGTGTGTGTGTGTCATGCATGAGTGTGTGTGCATGTAAGCGTGCGTGTTTTCATTCATGTGTGTGTAGTGTTTGTGAGCATGCATGCTGTGTGTCCATGCTATGTGTGTGTGTCATGTCGTGCGTGCGTGGCTTGCGTGTCAATGCGGTGCTTAGATAACTGAAAGGCAATCGGACCTACTTTGCAACTGTAGCCCTCCTGTAACCAAGTACGCTTTCCATAGCCTGTGTGTCTAAGCACCAGCACTGCCTTCAACCAATTTTTTTTGGGAAGAACACAAATGTGCTAGTCTCTAAGCACAGGCCACTGCCACGGCCTGCCACCTTGTAGTTTTTGCCTATGCAAAAATGCACCAGATTACTTCAATTTCAAGATTCCTCAGGCCACCTATCATTAATGCTGATCATTGGATGAAGAGCCTCGAAGATCTCGAAACAATTTAGGCACCCTATTAAATGATTCCAGCATGGTACATGTCCATTCTAAGGGTAAGTCCCAATGATCTTTTCTGCAATAGTCTCTTGAGGAGGTATGCTGTCCTGTTCCCCTGGTCCCTTTATTCCGTTCAGCAGGTGGACCACTGGTCCCTTCAAGTGTTGCTGAAGATGGAGAGGGTTTAGCATATTGGGCCTACATCCTCAAATGTTGTAAATTACAAACTAGGAGACAATGTTATACCTTCAACAGTCAATTCGGCAACCTTTGCCCCACACCACCGACCTTCTGATAGTGCTCATTTCCACCTGAAAGAATTGTGGTCCGCAATACATAATGTGGTCAGCAACTTCCAAAAAGGTATGAGTAAATGATATGAACATATAATATTTAATATTATACATTCTGATTACGATTTTAAGATAAAAAACCCTCCTCACTGAAGTCAAATGGTTTTTGGAGGTAGCATAACATAACCCAAACTGAAATTAAGATAAAAAAAGTTAATAATTCAGAAGAAGTCAATAAAGACGTTACAGAAAACATTAGGCCGACAACTCACCATCATCATGAACACCCCACAATTATTGCTGAGATGCGGATGAAGTGCACCTAGAAAAATCTCAACAGAGCATGGTAAATGACTATTATACCATACATAATTTCCATTCCGCTTCTCCAAACTCAAATTGCATTTAAGCGCGTTCGTTCTTTCTTTCTTTCTTCCTTTCTTATCCCTTCTTTCTACCGACAATAGCTTTAATAGGTAATACTTTTTTTAACAGCCAACTTAACGGCACAAGTTTCACATAGCAACACATGATTGTCTTGCTGCTATACTAATTCTATGATTAGGTCTCCATCCACACAAGCCAATGTGTTACCTCATAGTCCCGAAAAGAAAAGGATGTTCCCTCCGTCACTGACACCATATGTGCCAAGGTTTACTGAAAATAATTTTTGAAGAAAATTAGTTCAATTCAACCTCTTTCAAATGGAACACGTGAGCCCTAATAAGAATTGGCCAAAACTCCCCTTGCCTTGGACTACACATACCCACCGTGAGAGCACGCTTAGAAGATGTACAGAATAAGGTCTACACTATACTCATACTAGTAACAGGCCAAGGAGTAACAGCAATTCCCTAATAGAGTCCTTAGGAACAATATGAACTGTGAAAGGGAAAACAATTATCTGAAAAAAAAGGAAGTTAGTCTAAAACAAACAATTTTACTATACTTCCATAAAAAAAACACTCCTGTTCTTTGAAGCAGTGTTTTTAAGCCCCACATATATTTCTAACAAGTAAAGACTCTGATGTTTCCAGGAATAAATGATCAACTTGGTCTTCATATTAGATCAAAAAGAAACTAACATAACATTCCTCTTAAAGGTTTAAGACATAGAAAAACATGCTTCAAGACCTCTGAGTTTTACCATGAACAAAGAACCAGCAACAGTTTTCCTAGGAAAAACCCCTAAGAACATCTTAGTAGCAGCCATCTCCAAAGCCACAAGGATCCTTCAAGTCAAAAAATGCATAGTCCTCGTTCTATGGATGAGAAACCAGTTAAAAGTTCATTTCAAGAATACAAGACATGGGTTGGTTAAGGACCCAATTCCACCCCATAAAGCACTTTAACAGAGCTGGATGTTTTCTTCTCACTCAGCCATTTATCTACCTCCTGAGCTTAATCTCCCCCATAACATAGATGTTTTAAGACTGAGCGCTTAGTTACCCTAGCAAAGAGCAACTGATGAAAGAATATCTTTTCAATATATTAAATAAGCATTTTCTGGATTTGCGTGCCCATTTCAATAATTAGAATAAACATTCCTAAACAAATTCCAGGAAATATAATCATTTTGCATTCATCAGAATCAATTCCCAGCCCCCATGCCGATGACAATGTGGCGATGTACTGCAACATATACAAAGTAAGGATGATGGTAGTATAAAAAATAGTATAGTATTTCAAAGACAATAGCCAATGAAGATACTCACACACAAAGACCAGTTCCTGGCCTGCCAGCCGGGAGAAGCATCAACATCATGGAATGCAAAGTCACACGGATGAACAAAAACTTTCAAATAGGAATTCGAAGGATATGAAAGTGAATATAATAGGTAATAGTATTATAAAAATTATGTAACATCACTACACCAATCATGGAGTCACAGCAGGCAAGCGATAATAGGACGCCACACGGCACTAACCGTCATCAGCATCCACAAGCAATGGATTGCTATGCCCTTAATAAAAAAAAAAATCAAAGAAACAGATTATTGCATCCACGACACAATTTCAAAATGTTACAAACACAAAATCAGAGGTTCAAAGGTCGTTTCGTGCAATGAATAAACCACTGACTTTCATGTTGAATTGCAATGTTTGTGATAATGTTGAAACAATATTTGCAATCTAAAAGGAAACACTAAATTATTCATACTGCAATTCACCAAGTTATACAAACAAAGAATAACACCTAAGTTTTTACTTACCGTTGCTTCTATATCACTTCTAGGCCAGTGTCCCAAAATCGGACCTATTGAGGATCGTGGAGTTGGCTGGACAATTGGGCTCATGTGGGCGCCATTAATGTCCAACACAAGTCTTGCTTATGGGAAAAATATGCATATAATGATATCATTCATGCATGATGAAGAGGCTGAATTGAGAAATAACACTATTACACCTTACTGCTTTGAGAAGTCTTTGCATGTGGTGTTTATATCCAATTTGCAACTGTGATCCAGATAAGTGGGGATTACAGCTGACGAGAGACAAAAAAATATGAATGTGATTATTGAAACATATCAGTATACTGTTTGTTACATCTCTAGTGCAAAACGAGCTTGGAAAATTGTCCTCTTACCTGACCAATTGCGGTTGGGAGTGGAAATTTGGGGCTAATTCTGTAATGTCTGTGAATGTCCATGACACATTGTGTCTGGGAGAAGATCACATACTCTTTGATCATGAAAGAGGGCTAGAGGTCAGAACTTCTGCCTGTCCAAACTCATTGAGAGTCAGATGGAATGTCAAGGCTCACTTCGACTACCTTAATTCCGCCATGAAATGTCTTGGTTTTTCACGTTATTGTAGGGATGAATGATATTTCGCAATCGTGAAGACGTCAGAAGGAGCAGAGCATATTCATGAAGTAATAGTGGGTTTTCTTCATGATGGAGAAAGAGCTGGTTTTCAGCTACATTTGGGCTGGTTATTCTGTTCCCAGCAACTTCCAGGTACCAGCCTAACCTCCGAAGGATATCTCTTGGGTCTTTCCGTAGATATCTCCCATCAGTGGAAGGTGTTATAGAGACAATATGTTTTCCAACCCAGCTAATAACACAGTTCTTGTGGAGATCCGTGACAACAAAGTGGTGATGTCCACAGCGAACACAGGCAAAATCATAATTAATGATCTGTTAACCGCTTCATAATGAAGGAACCCCATGTTATCAAGTGTTTTTTGTTTGATACTTTATCCTGGAATAAGAGTTTTTCAATAACAAATTATATAAAGCAACATGAATGCAATATCCAAATCCACATCTTGAAAACTGTACAATACCTGAATCAGTTTCGAAGGTAAATACAAAAATGGAGTGTATGAAAGACTCTGTCACCATCGAAATTGTGTACACATCCTACTCCCATTCTTGATGCGAATCATCATGGCACCATGAAACCTTGCATTTTTTGGAACAAGTTGTCCACCAAACCTGTATTACATAGAAGACATCATTAACAGTAGTGTCACCTAAATAAGAACAATAAAAAAAAATACAACTCAATGTTAATTTTACATTAACACTTAGTACCACTAACAACTCCGTTCAGTGAGATATTTTTCTGATTTGGTTTATGATGAAGGTTTAACTGAGAGAACCTGGGACATCTGACAAAGTTGTTTCCTTTGGATCAGATGCATTTGATTCAGCCTCACTTCGCCAAACCACAAAACTCTAGGGCAATCCACAGTACTTTTTTTTTCCTGCTATGTTATTTCACTATTCTTTTTAAGTTTTCTTTTTGAGGAGGTACCTGTAGTCAAGAAACAATGGTTCCGTTTCAAGCTCTTTCTTCTCTTCTTCTTCTTCTTCAGCCTCCATCATTTGATTTTCTACAATGCTCCTTCATTGTTTGGAATAGGTCCCACTTGGCAATGCACGTGTGAATACATCCTGTTTTCCTGTAGCACTATAGACATGCCATGTGTTTTTGACTAAGTCTAACATTTACTACCATCATTCTGCCAAACTGGTTTGCAGTAGGAGTGTGTGGCTCATAAACAGACACAAATTTTCCTTGTGGAAGAGCTTCCAATCCAACTGAAACTCAATACGAAAGGAAATCCTTCCACACTTGCTGCTGCTTGTTTCTTCTGGAGACATATATGTTTTTTCTGTTCACTGAAACCCCTTGCTTGCTCACAATTTCTCTGAGGACATCTTTCCCAGCAAGCTGGATCTTGAAGTGAGGGTAGAGTACAGTACTTCAATGACTGAATATGGGCACAGTCATATGTGGGACGAAACCACTTCCCTGTGCATTACCTCTGTATTCGGAACAGTCCGTCCAATGCGCACCTAATTAGGTGGTTCTGCCAAGGTTTTTTGTTCGACTTGAATGGGCCCACTGGTACTGGTTACATGACTTTAAAACAGCATATAATTCCCTATATCAGTGTCCAACATTTCTCGCACGCTAAATGGCGATATCACTCGTATATCGTTGGGTGTCGTCTCATCATGTGTTGTTTAAAAAAATTTATTATTCAACACAACTTGCACGATATTGTGCCCTGCAAGCACCCCGTCTCACTTGAGAAGATCTCCGAACGTGTCGATGTTGATGTTGGTGGGTGGTGCCTACTTCATCCAGCACAGGTGAGCCCTGGGCTGTCTCTGCCTCTGGTTTGCCCCCTGTGTAATTCTCTGATTGGCAGGGTTGCAGAGGTGTCTCAATAAAATTATTCCTCCTCAAATGTGAGGCCACAAACCACACAGTGGTAGTGACTGTCCCTTTCTGCAGCCCAAATTGCAATCTTACATCAAAAATTCGGAACATAAAAATAAAAAATCAAATAGGTGGCCCCATAACATGAAACAATGGCTTGGATATATGGCAAAGACAGCTTGACCATCAGTAACTTCACTAATAACATTATTTTTGGATATTTTATAACAATAATAGAAAGATTTCATAGAAGTCCATATAACAGGGCATAGAGGCCATAATAGGGCTGTGTACAGTAGTCAGAGTTGCAATATAGGACAAAACAGAAATGAATCAACTAATAGAAAAACATAAACAAAACTTAAAAAAACACAAACAAAAAAGACAAAAAAAATACACACCAAGACAAACAAACAGAACAAAAAAAAGAGAAAGAACAAGGATAACCCACTTTTTTATACCTTTCTGATCTTCAGATTTAAGTGATCAGATCATGTGGACTGTGCATAACTTAAGATGGGGAAATCTTAGCGTAATTGTGGAGGGTATGTGGTCTGTATGTGGGAGATTTATGAGTGTCTGTTACATTTATTTTTTGTAATATACTATGATGGGTAAACAATATTAAGAACAACGCCAAGACACAGGGTAGGAATGGCAAACATGTTGTTAGGCCTGGTGGGCAATACATGTGGTAATGAGGCAGTGTGCAATAGAGGATTGTGAATATGAGTGCAATTGTGGACTGTGCGTTACATGAATACTTATCAAATGGGGCTATTTTTATATGATATTTCTTGTAATGGGGTAGGGATTCTCCCATGTATGCATGCTCTATGTAGAGTGTGTTTTTTTTTATTGTGAAAACATGATATTTAATGATGTAACCCTCCTAGGCCAGCCTCTCACTTAGTTGGAGACAACAAAAGGCAGTAACTATCAAACTAAAACATACCTCCATGATCACCACCGTCTTAGATGGCTCTGCATGATGTTTTTCCTCCACCCTGCATAGCCCCCTTGTACTTGAGGGACAGAAAGCAGTGGAGCAGTCTGAGCAAGCTGGTCGGGCCAATCTTTGGCTTCTGAGACACTGGACAGTATCTGAACGAATGTAACTACAGTGATAGGAAGCGACATAGGAGAACATTAACCAACTCAAATGTTTCTTATACCATCTTGCTGCTGCTTGAACTTGCTGCGTAGGTCTAACGGTTCAATCAAAACAAGCAACACGGATGCGTACTGTTGTTTTTACATCATTACACAACAATTCTGAGCAAAAAAAAAGTAAAAAAAATCAATAGTTGGCCCACTGTAACATGAAACAAATGCTTGGCAAATATGGCAAAGACAGCTGACCATCAGTAACTTACTAATAACAATATTTTTGTAATTTTAAAAAACGCGAATCATAGCAGATTTCACATAGAAGGCCATTATACAGGGCATAGTGCAATATAGCTACAGTCTTGTTTACAATATCATGTACTTTCCATCTAATTGACGTTTAGATGAAATAAACAATGTGCATTTGACTAGATATTGTCATATTTTAACTTACAAAGTGCTAAGCAATCATAGATAGTATATAAAACCCACAATCTAACTCCGTTCAGGCTAAGCTGGAACCAAGAACTACGGCTTAATCAAGTCGAGCCTCATTATAACCCTACCCTCTATGCCATGACATCGGTACCTAACATGCTTTCGTTTACGACCCACATTCTATACATGACGCCTGGAATTGCTAAAACCTACAAAAAAATATACATAATCAGATATAACTACTTATAAACAATACGCTAACTCCTTTAACCCGTAATGTACCATAGTAAACTCGTAAGAGACTTTAAATCCGGGAGGACTCGAAAAAGTGGAAATTACGCATTTCCCCCAGAAGGCAGTGCAAACCTCTTATTCTGATGTGTGTTTATTAAACGCTACAGGAATGCCCATTGGGGATTTTCCGTGGCTCGTCTGGAACGCCCATGCCGCATGTCGTACCCTCCTCGACTCAGCGGCAACTCTGTAATGTGATAGTTATCGTTCATATAGGCAGGACCGCTAATGAAATAGTGTGATGAGCCAGTGTTAGTTTGCACGTTGGGCCAAAAGATAAAGCTAACCACCATGTGAAGATGAAAACGAGTCAAGTATAGAGTCACAATGTCGTGGTAAAGTGTTTAATATGGTTTGTTGAAAATCCTATACATGATATTTGTTTTTGGGGATGTTTGAATAGAAATTAAATTATTGTTTCCGCCTTTGGTGTTTTTTGCAAGGCAGGTTGTTTGATTTTTTCCTTTGCATTTTGTGTTTCATCGAGAAATTGTGATCACCGGCCTGGACAACGTGAAGACGGAAAGTTAACGTAATGTAAAAAGGCGAGAGCCACCCTACGGAGACAATTTTGAGTGTTGAACTATGATCTTGGAGTTCGTCGAAAAATGGTATGAGAAATACCTTTTCCTTTTCATTTTTGGACAAAGAGGACTGGGACTTTTTTTGCACAAATTTTTTTTTTTCGAGCCTCGAGTTTTGGAACATAAAGACATTGATACTGAACTGAAACTATTCTAAAGAGTCAACAACTCTTATTGAGCGGAGTAATTTGATTCTGAACAGAAAAGAACTTTACACTTTGAAGTAAAAGACTGATTTGAGTAATTGAATTTGTAATATTTGGGGGGGGGGGGGAGGTTGAGAACATTGTTTATTGTTTCCTTCAATATTTATTAATATATTATTGGTTATACACCAAACTGAAGTCCTTGAGATTTTTTCAAAAGGGTTTTTTTTTATTTCGATTTTCATACCACGTATATTGCCAATTGTTATCAACTGAGATTGATTTGTTGAGTTGCTGAGTCAATTTTTCCTAAAATTGTTCCAAAAGTGAGTTGATTAAAAGTATCATCATACATTTGTTTGTTGTCAATGACCGTGATGACATTTACATGATAACAGTCGATTGAAATTAAGGATTACTTCAATGGATGCAATATTCCATCGAGTAAACAAAGTTATTGGTATTCACCTAACTGCGTGTGTGCCTCCTTCTCTTCAAGTAGCCGCTCATTGCTTCCGATCAGTTGGGGGGCCCATATATCGAGAACTGTATTGACCTGATTACACTCTAGCTGGCACGTGTGCCGCGCTACACATAGGAATTGCGCATAATGTCAAATTCAAAACCAATTTGGATGGAACAGCTACTTCTCAAGATTTTCTCACACATTTTTGTTACGCGCTTCTCTCTTTTTTTATATTGGTTAGTGTAATTATTGATCATTTCACCTATTTAAGAAATTGCATTTTAATTTGTGAGTATCAGTGAGATGATGAGTGCACCAAAAAAGAAATAAAAAGCCAAATACACATTAATCAGTTTATTTTTAATAATGTAGAAGGGACAAGGAGCAGGAAGTACATCCTTTATTCATTGCATTGCCACTGCAACTCGAGAACCTTAATTCCTGTTCACCATTGATGATTATAAGGCACTGAAGGTATTAAACATGTTGCACTAGCTACTAGGATGCACACTTGAATTAACGTGATGACTGTTACAGCTGAGTAAGATATTTTTTAGAACTGCAACATTAAACAGAATGACAGCAACATAATGCACACAAGCTCATGTTAATGGAACATCTTTGTCAAACCAGATGCCTAATCTTAACTGTCCTCCACTGAAAGAAAACATGAACTGGACAAAATCATGCTCACTGACTGTAACATCGATACTACAGCAAATCAAAGACACAAGTGTGATACAAATTTAACAAATAACTATATGCTAATTTTGGAAAATAGTGGATAAAAACATTTCAGTATAAGATAATAATAATAATAGATGTCATCAATGATGAATTGAACACATCTTAAGCCTTAACTGATATATTTTCATGGTCAAGGCTTTGACAATTTGACACACAAATTAAACGAAATCATATATGACATAGAGCAAATAATTAGCTAATTATCCCTTTGTTTGGAGAGCAGACTTTGAACTTAAGAAATAATAAATTTCGCATTGCATGAAATATGCGAGAAGTCCCTTTGTACATTCAAATTGTCAAAATCCACAAGCTCAACATTACATAACTGAACCAGAGTGATAAGAAACTTAATCAATTAAAGCACAATGAAACCTGATTGTCCAGTACTTTGGCAAGATTGAGAAAATGCAATGTGATCAGAGTCAAATTGTAGTGCTTGACGAGTACTATTAATACAAAAACAAAAAACATACAGGGTATTCCCAACCCTTACAACTGAAATCACAGAAGTACAAGGAATCAAATTCTATTACTATTTAAAGTGGTGGAGTAGAATTGAATGAACATTTAGCTAGAGACCTTAAGAACCACTCTGACCAATGAAAACAAACAGGCTGAACCCTTAAGACTGTAATTACATATACGAATGCTCAAATACATTTCACTACTTCCCAAACCAAATCGCAGCCTTTAACTAGAGTGACAGTTGTGCTGCACATTAGGAGCAACAATTAATTAGCAAATGTGCATCACCTCTTTAAAACCACCTATGACACACATTTGACCATTTGAGACCTACGTTATTACCACATGTACTATGTGGATAATTCATTTAGTTTCTGATAACTTTAAAGAGCCCCAGTCTGAAACCTCCAAAAAACAGAAAAGATGAAAACTACCCAGAATACACAGTCAAAAAATGGGAAAACGTACCTATCAGGTGTACAACAGCTTGTCAAATGGGTGAAAAGATAAGTACCGTTATTCGACCCCCAATAGGTGCATTATTATATATTAGCCGTAGTAACAACAAATGAACCTTTTAGAGTAATACGGTAAAAATACAGTTTTGTCCCCTAAAAAGGCAGAGGTCTTCAAGCAGGCTCCTGGGAGCCGCTCTTTGCAGAGTATATTATTTCCAACCCTAAATCAAACCCACCTGAAAACAGCTTATAGATCACCACAACGAAAATACACAGGTAGTGTGCTGAAGCAGGCTGGCAATAAGCCGATTGAACTAGGGATTTACCATCTGACTCTCTACCATTAGGCCAACGACTGCCCCATAGGCTCTGCTTTTAAGGGTATATGAACCCATAGGCAAGCCTGTATGTTACCCATAAAGGTAACATTTTTTGGGCATTTTTTCTGAGAGTAAGACCACTTATGGCAGTGTTCTTCGCTATCCTGCAGAGTTTAGCTACAGCTTCCAATTAAAACAGACCTGTACCAGCTAATCATGTTTCATACTGGCATCTAGAAACTTTCCCAGGTAGGCGAGTGTTGATGGAAATTTGGAGCTAAATTCTGCAGGACAGTGGCCCTCCATTGGCCCCTGTACAGAGAACCGACAGCAAGTGGAAAAGGAAAGGGGGGACAGGATCGGAAAAGGGGAAAACAGTCTGGACTCAAACCTCGGGGGGGTTCTGGAAGATCTACATGTAGGAAGCACTTCCCATGTAAGTTACCGCTCTGTTCTTATTCTTCTTTCATTTGATTAGACGATTCATTAGTGCTGGGCGTAAAACCCGGCTCAAACGCGAAACCACGGAATATATTTTTCGTCCCATGATTGATTTGAATAAAACCGCCATAACCGTGTATTAATTACACACAACGTTCGGAACGAACGCTACGCATGGTCGCACACTGTTCAGAACGGAACCCTTACAATTTCACTTCTAAGCAGCGATGAGTGAGGGTAAACAAACAGCATTGCTCAGGTTACGTTACATGACGATGTATGCTGAAGAATTAACAACATGACACAGAAGAAGAACAACTTTATGTCAAAAAGAGGCAGCCCGGGTCTGTTGTTAGGAGGTTTTTTTTGGGATTTCTCTAAAATCCCGACGTTCGGACCAAACACCATTTTATGTAATGCATGTCGGCAAAAATCTCGCCAAAAGCTGCAACTCTCGAGCAGCCAAAATTGCTCCAACACCTTAGCCGCAAACATGTCTTTGGAATATCAAGAATGTATAAATAAAGTCAAGAGCCGCGCCTCCGCCCCTCCACACAGCATGTAACACTGGGAAAGCTAAAGAAAATCGAGCCAAATGACACTTAAAAGACCGCTTTGCTGAAGGGACTTACTACACAGAAAAAATCATTTTGCTCGACTTTTCCGACTTGTACTAGAACTAGCCAAGTATTCCAAGTTGTTCTAAGATTGTGTGTTTGTTATCAATAAAAGGTTTCCAGGTATTTTTGGGACTGCAATTGTCTTTGCATTTCTTGATTCCTCACTCATTAAGACCATGAATGGCTCTTATTTGTAAAGCAACAGCATAATTTTCTGGGGCCATGCAAACCTGTATTACTAGTGAGGAACTTATTCACAAATATTCTACTAAATGACAGTAAAATAGACCATCCCAAGTCAATTTACTGCAGTAATGTCCTCTCCATCAACCAGTAAAGAAATCATTAAACCACCTAACAATGGCATGAAATAAACCCGTTAAACCGAAGAACCGCATAATTTTGAAAAAAAATGTGGATATCAAATTTTTGGTTAAACCGCCCATCACTAACTATTCATGCATTTGCATTTTGTTTTACTGGTTCCAAAGAAACGAGACTAAGTTTCCCCTGCTTGAGTTTTGAGAATCTCTGCAGCCAGCTGTTGTGCGTCTTTCAGGCTTTTGGAACATTTCCATAACGTGTTTACTGATTGTGGGTTAAAAATGCATGAAGCTTCTTCCATGACCTCCTCCTTTCTGTTCTTCCTGCAAATCGCTGGACTGTGGCATTGCTGAATGCTGCTGTCTTCCGTAGAGCCATCCAGGACCTGGTGCGATCTAGGGCGGTAAGAGGTTCGGGTAAACTGCTCGCCTATGTGGGTAAGAAGAGAGGGTGAGACCAGCCCCCATAACCAGGAAGACGTAACTCTGGACCAGGGGTTGGGAAGTAGTTATGGAGCTGTAGGCACTATGTTGGATGAAAGTAGAGTAAGGGCTCATGTTGGTCGTAGTAGCGCTGGCCGCGCCTGCAGGTGTGGTATGGATACCGGGACAACGGCGGAATGACTCGATTCTCATCCTATGCAAGTCGTGCAATGCTCTGGGATGGCTCTGGGAAAATGAGAGGCTTATCATTAGGATCCAAGACCCAGGGAATTTCGAACTGGAAAATGGAATTAAATGTTTGTAGGGCAAGGTGCTTGCAGACGTTTAGATCTGTCAACCAGAGGCCTGCGTTCCCACTGTCCCTCTGGACTCCATTTAAGGGCTGTTTCATTGGAAAACTATCATCCCAGTAATTGAGCATTAACAACCCCTGCTGTCAGAGCTCTCGGGGCTCCAATTTAGCTCTGTTCAGTTCTGTGTCCAAGGAGGGAAGAGCAGGAACCCAAACCCGGGTCATTTCTTGGTACATGCCCTCTCCCATTATTCTGGCATGTCCTCTTAGATCCAGATAGTCTGGCATTCTCTCGAAGGCTCGATCGCTAGTGACCGCTGTGGACTGTAGTGGCGCTCTGGGATGGTAGAAACTTACACGTATCCCATACTGGTGCACTTTTTACCTGGAGAGTAAAAGACCAAAAGTGTGTAAGGTCTATTTTCAGGGTCTACAATCCATCCCTTGATCAATTGACAGCCCTAGTATTTGACCTAAGACCCTATACAAAGGTCTTCAGTCCAGCTCCTGGAGGACCCAACAAAAAAAACAAACAGACAACTATCAACAACACAAATAACGAACAACAAAGGGAATCATAAGACACCAAAAATATAACAAGACAACAACACAGACAAGACAAAAACGCTCATACACAATTACAAAGAAACAGCACCCAAAAAGACATACTAACAGAACACCACACCACAACAATACACTACAGGCAAGAACAAAACAACAGACGAATCATCGACAACAATCACACAAACACCATCACAAACAAAATCACAACAACACAAAAAACAGAAATAGACATCTACACTAACACCTCCAAACAACAACAACCAACTAGTACCAATTTGCACACCAACAAACCAAAACATCAATAACAACCCCACCGGCAAAATAGCCACCATAGACGCTAAACCCCTCCCAGACGAACTCGACCGCACAGTCCCTTTAGAACCAAACCGCTCGAAATAATGGAGAAACCAGAAAGCACTCCAACCACCATTCGAACCGAACATTCACACCAAAAACAAACACCAAAAGAACAGCAAACAACAACACGTACATAAAATGAGAAGACACAGATAAGAAACAAAAACAAGACTTAACAACCAACAAGCACAACATACAAACAAAACAAACACCAAGCACAACACAACAATACAAAACAATGCAAAAGAAGCGCATATACAAATCCACAAAAAACACAGCGACCTATAACGAGCACAACCGACAAGTGACACAAGCTCACGGGAGAACAAAAAAGACACACAAAATTACAACTCCAATGAAGGAAAAACAACTAACAGCGACAGACACAAACCGAAAAGCACCCTCTCCAACAGAAAAAAGGAAAAAAACCACACGCAACACAAAGACCCCCTAACACCACAACGCAATACTCAAAACGCCCTATAACACCGGTCAAGTAAATATAAATAACATAACCCCACCACCCTAAGACAACAACCCACAAAACCAAAACAGACAAACATCACCAACAAATTAATACGCGGAAAGTGACACAACAACAAAACACAACAACAGAACACAGTGCAATAAACCATCCCCCTTACTGACGATCACTCATCCGAAATCTATACACATACACAGAGAGCCACCCAAAACCTCGAGGCAGAGTTTAGCTCCCAATCCTAATCGAAAGCACCCGAGCAAGCAATCTAGGGTCATTACGACAGCTACTAAAATTACAGTAGAGCAAGTTTAAAATCAGATATTGAGCTAACTCTGCAAGCAGTTGATTTTGAGGACCCTGGTTCTACCATGCATATTCACAAATGTTAACATAAGTCGTGTTTCCACCGCAGAACTTTCTCATGAAACTAGAACCTTTATGCTGGGTTCTCACAATCCGCATGACTAAATTAAATTTTTCTAGGTAAATATTACCCCCTCTAGAGTCCCAGCTTGTGAGGTCGTACTTTTTTTTCAAAGTTCAGGAACTGCTCATACTCTCAGGGTTAGCGACTTGGCTCTAAACATGCTGATTGGGTTAGCTCATGCTGCATTTGATTGGTTGACTCCACGCAACATTTTATTTCAACCACCATTTTTTTTTAGCCAACTGTTATCGGGAGCGAGCGAGTGATACAGTTGTTTGCTTTTCTTCGAATTAACAATGATTTAAAACAAGCTAAGACAGATGGACCGACATCCAAAGTCAGGCTTATTAAGCTTAAAATTTCAGAAGGATGAAATCCTACGGAACCGAACTGTACAGTAGCACGCATCCTGCATCAACAGAAAAATTTGCTAATCTTCAAGGCAACAGGTCGGGGGGGAAAAAGTTCCTGGGACAAATATGTTCCGGGTAAATACTTCGTGGGAAATGGCGCTATAGAGGCCCAAGGTCTCATTCATGCTCCAGGAAATAGACTGATTCCATCAAAGCTCAATTCCAACCTGCCTCCAACACACCTGCCGTGGTTTTCAAGCAAGGTACTGAAGTTACCGTGATTCCAGGGTGTTTGATTAAAGATTGGAGTTAAACTGCAGGACAGTAGGTCTCCAGTAGCTGGACTGAAGCCTCTTATATAGGGTTGGGGTCAATACTAGGGCTGTCCATTGCTAAAAATGTAGTGACTATTACATAAGATGCAGATATTTTTAAGGACACCCTATTATGGTTTTTTAGTTTAAGCTTTCCTTCCTGAAAGTATAGCTGTTAGTGCATGTAATAAAGCATCTGCAAATTTAACAAAGTACAAGTCCAAACGCTAAAGGAGGTTAATCTAATCCAGAAAAAAACACGGCCTGAAACGCCTTGTTTGTAATCCATTGCCTTTATTTCGCGACTTTCTGCAAGTCATCATGTTACACATTTGCACAGTCCCAGCTTACTAGCTGCTTTGGCCCACCCTCAAATAACTATTGTGAGTGATTTTACTATGTCGAGGAGTAAAAACATTGCCAGCTGGCCAATCAAGCAGACTGCTTTGGGGGCAAAAAGTGGGTAATAATAAAGATTTACATAACAACAGAGCCCAAATTATTACATTTAGTTGCTATATTATTTTTTTAGATACAATGACTTCAACACAGGTAAGTTTTGCAGTAACATCTAAATTCTAATTAACAAGTTACTTTTTCTGACTTCTAATTCTTTTTTAGAAATATAACATTGACATAGTGGCTGTCCTTAAACAGGTTAGTAATGTCTTGATAATTTCATCATGATAAAATGGAATTGTCATGAAAACAAGTTATTGTAATTATAGATGAATAGGCTTATAAAGTGCATATTCCTATCATGGACCTCTGGTGCATGGAAAATTGCAAAAATATATAAAGACCTAGACAAATTGTGTCTATTGGTGAATTTAAAAGGCATCATTAATAAGACAGGTGGTAATGAAGCTTGTTAATTGTTTTTTGTTGAGGAGGATTACAATGTATTCTAAAATTTCTTATAATTTATGTATTATTTAAGATGTATTGTCTTCCTGTATGTCTTGGTCAGGTCTCTCTTGTAAAGTATAATATTAAATCTCCATGAGACTACCTGGTAAAATAAAAGTTAAAATAAAAATTACGAAATGCATCTCTCTAGAGTTGAACTAACCTGCCTGTCGACATAAATGCTGGCTGTTAAAGTAATGCTAACGTGAGATATCAATAAAACACTTGACGAATGAATCAGTTCTGGATAGAAACACTTGGTGAGATTATGACATATCGATTGATCGTCTCTTCTTTCTCTGTGCATTTACTGTTAGCAAAACAGGTGTTGGCGATTAACCCGGCAGCAGATGCCCCGCTTCTGATTGAGTGTGGATCGCCTTGACTGACTGCATTCGCTGTGCGATCGCATGGACCGAACCGTGACTCCCGTACTGTTCGTGACGAATACATGTACTCGCCCACAGCCCTAAATATCGTATATAGAAAAGCCCTCAGACTGGAAAAATTTAATGCTAGCCTTTTAATACGATAGACTTTGAAGATGTTTGTTTTTTAGAGTGTCGGTCTAAAGACGGTTTATTAGTTGGTTCTGTTTCCAGATCAATTAACAGATTACGTTCATCTTAAAAAATATCACTGGCCTACAAGAGGTAACATTCGGCTTCAATGTCTGTGATGGCAGGAAAACTCCTTATTATGAAATAATGTAGATGAAGGTCATTGGGCATGATTGAATGACATCCATGATTTATTAATTGGTGCTACAGGTTTAGAAATTAATTGCCACACACTGTCCACATTAACTGACAGTCTGCAATAAACAATTTCAAATCAGTGGTTAGTGGTTAAAAATTTGAATAACAGATTCTTATTGAGATAAACGGTGATAAATATTTACCAGATGTACAGAGGTTTGGCGCTTGTGGTCAAACAACAACGGTTTTTTTCCGAAGAAAATTATCCAGGTTGGGTCCGTGCCGGCCGAGCTGTGGTCATCATGAGGCAATGAAACCTGTGCAAAAATGGATTATGATGGTTTAGACTAATGCATGGGAATGGAGATGACATATTGCCGAAAAGCATGTAGAAGAAATAATGAAGAAATGAACTCCTATGTCATTACAAAGGATACATAAGCAATCTCACCTCTAATGCCAAGCGCTGTATCCACTCCGGACGTTCACTTTGCAGGTCCCGCATCTACGTGTCGTTGGACACATAATGGCCAACTAGATCATGAGCTACCATGAAATAAAGCGATCGAGTCAAGCAGACCACGCGCTTTCCTCCAATCCTCCGTGAAGGAGTCAAACACGATAAACTTCCCTTTCCAGCAGCTTCCAACATATGCTGATCTGGAAATAAATGACATTTTATTGTCTTTGTGGACAATTTTTAGGAAAGCGTTAGAGATATCATTGACGATTTTAGTCTTAATGCTAAACATTTGTAGCTGAATATCCATGAACCCGAAATCAACAGCTAAAGAACACTTACCCAAGGACATTTCCTGTGGTGTAAAAAACCACCTAACAACAACTAGCCTGACTAATGTAAACTTCAAGCATTATTAAAACATGTAAACACTCAGTAATTAAAGAAAAATTAAAAATTGTTTGCAACGCAACGAAATAGATACACAGACCAAAATGCGATTTATGAAAAAGGGTTTATAAGATTTTAGTATTGAGTAGAAACTTTAATTCAAAATGTCACAGCACTTTATAAAAACATATAACACTACAAATATAGTTTACAGCGCGACCCATCGGTCTCGAACATGGAAAAGTCCCTACTGAAATGCTCCACAAAGGAATCTAATTAAGTTTATTTATAATAACAAGTACCCCCCATTCCTGACGCTCCAGTGTGGATTTCAATTTACCACAACCCTATTGCGCGATGGGATAAGTATTTACCAATTGCTGACTAGAATGATCAACTCCAAAACACCCATCAAATCGAAATAAAAAAT